>CM071585.1:15762376-15835110 GCA_036426205.1 Ascaphus truei
GAGAGAGATCATAAAACTAAATTCTACTTCAACAACTGTGCCTTCAGGAAATAATATACTGTAGGTGTAATGATCCCGGAGCTGTCTCCCTGTGAGCAGGAGGACACATTGCAAGGTTCTGCCAGCGCCTGTGCCAGCCGCGGGCACATGTTACGTGGTACAGAGGGAAAGCACTTGATCACTTAACTGTTTTAAACAAAACTCCTTTCTGACTGAGCCACTAATTGAGCCAGCTGTGCTGAAGCAGGGATATCCTGAAAACCTGACCTGTTGGCGGCCCTTGAGGACTGGAGTTGGGCACCCTCTTATCTCCATTGCAATGTTGCATGGTTTGTATAATTTAAGATGCGTCTGACCCTTATGCAGCCAGCGGTACAACACCTCCGGCAGTGAAGGTGTTAATACATTTACACCTTTAGGCCCCAAAGCCTAACCGTATCCTGCACAACATGTACCAGAGACCTGTAACAGGCGGAGTAAAGGATCCCAATGTTGCAGTGATAAGGGATGAGGTTTTATAGCCACTGTAAGAAAGTTCAAACCGGCAGCCATTTTTAGATCCCCTGCCAATTTGCTACATCTACAAAATGGAGAAGAATTTCCCAATGAAACACGGGTTTACAAGGGAAACTGTAAGGCAATCGCTAAAGGAGATGGATATGTGTGACTACTTCTAACAGCATTGTTACAGGAGGCACAAAGGGGTTAATTACAGCTTGACCGCAGGAGGCCTGTTTAGTAGCTGGACTTCAGCTATGTCCCTTCATTAACACATAATGAGGTAAACGTGTCTCAGTTATTCCTCAGTATCCAGAGGAAAGTGAGGGCCAGGGGGCAAAGTGAGGGCCGGGGGGCAAAGTGAGGGCCGGGGGGCAAAGGGCCAGTTGGGGATAGTGAGGGCCAGTTGGGGATAGTGAGGGCCAGGGGGGATAGTGAGGGCCAGGGGGGATAGTGAGGGCCGGGGGGGAAAGACCAAAGAAAAACTCAATTTAAGGCCATGTTAGCTGAGAATAAGGGTGGCTGCTCTTAAGTCACTCCATGTGTAATATACATAGAAATGTTCCTGGTTCAAACCCCTGTCCTGTTCATCTGCTTGTAAGGCGGGGAGTTTAATACACACGTGAAACACTTACTTTGGGAAATCAGTAGAACTCCCCGTTAAGTTGCCCCCCCCCCCCCCTCTGTGTCAGCCATTGTGTGTTTCGCAAACTGCTGAATCTGAGATTTACAAGGTGTGTGTGTGTGTTTTATGGTGTTTTATGGTGTTTTATGGTGTATACCGGTTACCTCTGCCTCGTATCATCGTCCGAGAGGCCCCGACATGGAAATGTACAAACAGACTCAAGACTTCCCTCTTTGACCTGCTCTATACCATGTGTCTAACCATTTAAATAAATCCTTTTAAACTCAATTTTTGATTGTTGCTCCCACTTCCTTCCTTATTGGATCCAGGCTGTGCTCCGTTGTTTCCTCCCATGGATTTCTACCTTCACTTCTACTTCACCATGTGAGGCACGCAAGACATGTGGAACTACAAACAGCGTCAACGACGCGATTTACTTCTAGTTTCATTACTGCGTCACAATGGTACCCTGGCTGGGTTACTATGCTCCAGGGTGTTGATCCAAGTGTTTGTGGCACAGACGGGGTTATTATTAACAGAACACCCTGGTCTTCTCACTCACCAAATAGGATTTAATACATTATACACATCACCCATCAAAGAGCTGCACTGTGACTCTCACGGATGTGCTGTTTTTTGATCTTTTCCACTCAGGATCTTGTTTATGATACCAATCCTCCTATATTTTTTGATGCACTGTTTCTCTGGGGACTTTTGAGCCCTCATTACACAATTACTTCTGGGGTTAATGTTGGTTAGAAATTACATGCTTAAGACGTGAGTCACATCGATGGGTTCAGGCGAGTTTGCTGAATGTAACAATACTCATTTTGACCGTCTTGCGCCTAAGTTTGAGCAACAAATGTATATCTGCCCCTTGCCACCTCCTAAACCTCAAGTGTTTGGCCTTATTACATCCATCTCCTTGCAACGATTACAAATATCTAAACGTTATTCTTCAGAATAGATGTCATCCCATGATATCCTATTTTAAATATAACCCTCCAGCTAAGTGACCTGTTTGTCACTCCTCCCCGGGATGCACAGGGGATATTGCAAGAATGTAAGGAGTTTTCTGAGGCCGACAGCCCAGGATCTCTATCGTCTATAGCAGGGGTCTCCAAACGTTTCGGTACGCGAGACACATCGTATTTTTTTTTTTATATATTTTATAAATGAATGAATACGTTTTATTTGGATCTTTTTGGGAGTAATCGGCATGATATGATTCAGAACAAGAGAGGAAAGTGACAATTACAAACAAAGGAAGCCGTGCTTACACTGGGAAATGATATATAATGAGCAAAAATATATATATATTATATATTTCAAGTTGCTGCGGTCCGGATAAAACCTTGTGGGGGGCCCGATGTGGCCCAGGGCCGTAGTTTGGAGACCCCTGGTCTATAGCCTTCTAAACTATACATATTTCACTTTTAATGGGCAATCAGCCCCCCAATTAAGCCCTCTTTGTAGATCAGCAGACACTGGGAGGGTCTTGACATGTCATAAAAACGATTATTGTATTTTTAACATAATTTCTAACCAACGTTAGCCAAGCACCAGACTGATAAAAATGTGTAATATTCCCCGCGATGTATATTATATTACACTTATGTTTTGTAACGGTTAGCTTTAAATGCGTGAAACGCGTTGAGTCCTATTGGGAGAAAAGTGTTATATAAATAAAGTTATTATTATTACCTGTCCAAATCATCGTTGAGAGGCTCATAATACATCTGATAACACTCAATTCTCTTCAGGAAATCCTCCACCACCTTCTCCCGGTCGCAGTCCTTGTAATCTGGGCTGGACAGCTTCACTTGCTGGGACAGAGACACAAGCGGTTCCAGTGAATCGGCGGCGGCGGATCGCGTGGCTTAGCACCACATAATAAATATGTCTCTTAATCCGGACTGCCCCCGCCCCGCATCGTTCATCCTTACCATAATGTTTTCAGCGATTATATCCGGGTCGTCACAAATAGACTCGATGAAAAAAACCTTCAGGTTTGGAAAACAAAACAAGTGATTATTTAGAGCAGAGGTTTCCAACAGAACCCTATCATTATATTGTGACATTCTGCGGAACCCCAACCCTCTCTAATAGCGCGTCTGAGATCAGATGCAGTGTAAGGAACCCCAACCCTCTCTAATAGCACGTCTGAGATCAGATGCAGTGTAAGGAACCCCGACCCTCCCTAATAGCGCGTCTGAGATCAGATGCAGTGTAAGGAACCCCAACCCTCTCTAATAGCACGTATGAGATCAAATGCATTGTAAGGAACCCCAACCCTCTCTAATAGCGCGTCTGAGATCAGATGCATTGTAAGGAACCCCAACCCTCTCTAATAGCACGTATGAGATCAGATGCAGTGTAAGGAACCCCAACCCTCTCTAATAGCGCGTCTGAGATCAGATGCATTGTAAGGAACCCCAACCCTCTCCAATAGCGCGTCTGAGATCAGATGCATTGTAAGGAACCCCAACCCTCTCTAATAGCGCGTCTCAGATCAGATGCATTGTAAGGAACCCCATAGGATTAATGGGGATTCCCCAAGGATTCAAGTTCCTGAGTTGCTCTGCAATGTGCTGCAGGATATTTTGGCACTGCAGGGCTAAGGACGAGGGTCCTGCAATCTTTCATGTGTTATAGGAAGCGGGCGCCGATTGCATAAACCTGCAGTGAGATAGCAGAATAATATGAATGTGGCTTCAGGTGTCTCAACGAGAATCGGGGAGCAAAGGGGCACACCTGGCAAAGTGGGCACAGATTGAAAGGGCACAAGGGCCGACTCCTAAATTCCCAGATGAACCCCAGACTACACACTTCTGTTACACTTCCCACACAGTACCTTGTACCCGTGCTCCTTAGCAAACTGCAGGATCAGGGACCTTCGCTCCCTCGTGGTATTAGTGGCATCGAACACCTATAGGATAAAGCGAGAGCGCGCGGTTACCCCCGGCCCTACACACCCGCACTCCACTTTAATTCAATGACTGCGTATTAAATGAAACCCCAATAACACTTCGCTACACGCATTGTGGGTGCACTAATGTGAAAATAGTTAGAAATCCAACACCATGTGTATCACGTTTAACCGTGGCTACAAGTGGCTACAAGTGTTTTTCGTGTCCCAGAAACCGTTGGCTCCGCGACATAACGTGGTAACATATCCCACGAGACACAGAAACGCCGTGGTTTGTGCCTAGCGGAGCAGCAGCGCTCCCCAGGTTATCGGAAGCCGGTCACAGGAAAAGGATCCGCAGAAATGTATTCGCATGAATATTTTCCCCAAAACAGAGAACAAACAGGTTCCTTTTTTATTAAAGATGTAATGTGTAATCAGGAGGAAAAAGCCAAGTGATGCACCCAAAAAATAACATTTGGGGACATGCAGGTGACTGGACATTTAACCATTTGCTGCGTGAATGGGATAATGCTATGGTCCCAATTCTTGCACTAAAGGGGCGAGAGGAGAATTTGGAGGGGCAGTGTGAGGGCCTCAGATTCAGCTGCCCTATGATGGGTATGTAGGCACGTGTGCCCAGGTAGGTCCTCACCGCCACGTGCCCCGCCTCCTGTGACAGATAAGTGTTGACGTCTCTCAGGGCGGTGAGTGCGCACTGCCTGCAAAGTAAAGGGGACAGTCACTGCCAGATAATGTCAGTGAGCCTCCCCCTGGCACAGCCTCCCAGTCATGCACAATCAGTAGTGAGCCTTCCACCTGGCACAGCTCCCAGCACTGCCAAACTACTGTGAGTGAGCTCCCCTGGCACAGCATCACCCAGGTCACTGACCAGCTAATGTCAGTGAGCTCCCCCCTGGCACATGCTCCCGACGTCCACTGAAACTTCAGTCAGTGAGCCTTCCACCTTGGCACGCCTCACAGTCACTGCCAGCTCTGCCCTGGCACATTAGAGACAACACACAACAAGGACAAAGCACTCCTCTGTGTTCACAGCCAGTACACAGAAACATAGTATGATTATATCCAGACACAAATAACCCAGTTCATTATAAGAACACACCCGGCTGTGCAACACAAACATACCACACGTCCGTATCCGCATGACACACATGTACGCTTACTTCAATATTCCGCATGACACCCCCAACCAACCAATCCCGCTTCACTTCTGAGATCGCATAACACACGCATGACCGCTACGTCGTATCTGTGATGTCACACGTGTGTAGCTCACTTTACGCATGTCGCATGACACACGCATGTCTGCTCACTCTTAGTATGCACTGGCCTCCTGGTTGCTGGACGGAAAAACTGTAGCTTTTGTACGTTCGCACGGCCTCGCCGGCGATACTGTTCCAACGTTAAATACTGCGCACGGAGCCAAAGAACGAGGGGGGGAGGGGGGGGGGGAGGAGAAAGATACTGAAACGTAACAGATCCATTCCATATCACTGTATTTATCCAAAGCGCTCTTCAGATTGAAACCTAACACCGTGGGATTTAATCTGCACGACGCGTGATGCAAAATGCAAAACACCATATTAAAACACGGACGATCAGCTGCAGCTTTCACAAGGACAAGGGAATAAGTTCAATAGCCAAATATAGCTCGTCACCGGGCTATGCAAGAGAGACGAGGACGATGAGCCGATCACGCTAGAGGGATGTGCACTGGTACAAGCGGCCCGACATCCCTTTGGTTAAAACCCCTCCACTAGCAAAAAGGGCAATCAAGGGTCCCAGCAACTTAATAGCCAATCAGAAGATTGCTGTTCTAACGAACTGATGCCAGTTGATGTGGGCTGTAAATACAAGAGCATTAAAAGAGGTCCCCGAAAAAGAGGGGACTGGAAGTGTACCTTTGGTGGGGGTTCCGATCAGTTGAGGTACTACCGGAGTGCGTTTTCTTGTAGATGTAGGGGTTTTTTTCCCCGGCAGTAAGCTCCGCACCAGGATGATAATAGTGGGAGAGTTTGGTGAACTGGGGGATGGAGGCTGCGAGAGAGGAGACGAGAGAACGCATGGCTAAATATATCTCAAAGTATCCACGCACACCGCATGGGATACTAGTATCTCACAATAACACTTTTATTTCAAACACCAAACTTTAACTAAGGAGCAAAGCCTATCTTACGCAAGGACAAGTATCAAGGAGTACACAGCCTCTGTTAGGGATGTAGGCGGAAGTAGTAAGTAACGCTGCAGAGACCCCGAGCGGCAGTTATCAGCAGAATCTAGAAATGTTACAACGGGACTAATTTGAATGGATGAAAAATATGTGATGTGGTAAAACGTGAGGATATTACACTGAAGGGAGGTGACTGGCTACACATGAAGTAACACGTTACCAAACAGAACGAGGAAGTAGGATTGGAATCGCCTCCAGAAACATGGGTGCCAAAACAGGTCTCCAAGCACCCCCCCCCCCACCCCCACCCACCCCCCACTCACAGAACAGGTTTCAGGATATCACTGCTGCATGCAAGCACAGGTGAGTTCAATCAGAAATTGAGCAACGTGTACAGCTGCATATCATGAAAACCTGCCTGTTGGGGGGGGGGCCTTGAGAACCCGATATAGAGGTAACAGACGCAGGAACACAAACCAGCGCTTTGTATGTGCTACACAAGGTTCTAGTGTGAAAAAGAGCCTGGGCAGAAAAGATTACAATTCACTGGGCGTGGGCACAGATAATACCGTGCAAATGGGAGACAGCGAGAGGGGACGGGTTGGAGGAATAGTTAATAATGAATACCAGTAGTAACAGCATACAGGAAGACACAGCCACATGCCTAAGATGGTGTTTCCTCCGCTGACATTGCTGGCGTGAGGTGGGTGTATAAATACTGAGTCCCACGCGGAGCAGCTCCCCATTGGCAAAATGGGTTCAGCACATTTACAGCTATATGCTACCAAGTACTGCGTAAAGCAAAGCAGCCAAACAAGCAACGAGCTCATTTCCCAGCCCGTTTGGCAGTTGAGAGCTGCAACTTTAAAGGATCGTCAAGATCTATAAAATACTGTAAACACAACCGCAATCCCCCAGCGCCGTCCGTCAATGGCAGTCTCTAGGTCATTCTATCCACTGCACTCTCATCCCAGGACTGTCCCATGTCGAGAAGGCAGTCTCTTAGTGCATTATATCCAGCACCTCTTTCCCCAAGCCTGTCCCAATGTCACTGAAAGTCTCTTAGTGCCATTCTGTTCCCTGCACTCTCATAATTCCCCATGCTGTCCCCATGTCGAAAGGCAGTTATTAGTGCCATGTTATACACCTGCACTCTCTTTCCCCAGAGGCCTGTCACCAGTCATGACAGTTCTTAGTGTAATCTATCCCTGCACTCATTCCAAGCCTTCCCATTGTCACTGGCGGTCTCGTTAGTGCCCATCTATCACTGCATCTTTCCCACAGAGCATGTACCCATGTCACTGGCAGTCTCTCGTGCCATTCTATACCGCACTCTCCATTCCCAGCGCCTGTCCCCCACTGTCACTGGCGTCTCTTAGTGCCATGCTATCCTCCCTCCGCCCCCAGCGCCTGTCCACCTGTCACTAGCAGGTTCGTATGTGCCATTTCATCTTCCCTGCAATCATCCCCAGCGCCTGTCCCCATGTCACTAGCAGTCTTGTGCCAGTCTATACCTGGCACTTATCCCCAAGCGCCTGTCCCATGTCACTAGCGGCTCTTAGTGCCATTCTATCCCTGCACTTCATAACCCCAGCCGCACTGACCAATGTCACTAGCAGTAGTCTTCTTAGTCGCATTCTTGTCCCTGTCACCTCATTCCCCTCGCGCATGTCCCCATGTCACTAGCAGTTTTAGTGCATTCATCACTGCCCTCTCATCCCCCAGCGCCTGTCCCCATGTCACTAGCAGTCTCTTAGTGCCATTCTATCCCTGCACTCTCATCCCCCAGCGCCGGTCACCATGTCACTAGCAGTCTCTTAGTGCCATTCATCCTGCATCTCATCCCCCAGGCGTACCCAGCACTAGCAGTCCTTAGTCCATTCTATCACTGCACCTCTCATCCCAGGCCTGTCACCATGTACTAGCAGTATCTTAGGTGACATTCTAGCATGCATCTCATCCCCAGCGCCTGTCCCCATGTCACTGGCAAGTCTATTAGTGCAACGACACAACGCCTGCACTTTCATCCCAGCGCCTTGTCCCCATAGTCCACTGACAGTCTCTTAGTGTGTGTAGGTATGTTAATTAGTATAGCACCATTCATGTACACAGCGCTGTACCGCAGTAATACACGTGGCACCCCATGTAAACAGCGCGTACCGCAGTAATACACGTGGCATCCATGTACACAGCGCTGTACCGCAGTAATACACGTGGCACCCATGTACACAGCGCTGTAGACGCAGTTAATACACGTGGCCAACCAGTAAACAGGGGTACCGCAGTAAGACACGTTCGGCACCATGTACACGCGCTGATACCGCAGAATACACGTGGCCACCCCCCATTGTACACAGCGCTGTACCGCAGTAACACACGCGGCATAACAATAGTCATAACAAAAAGTCATAGCTTAGTCTCTCCCTGCGCCCATCTCTCCCTGCACCCCGCGCCCTGAGAGCTTACAGTCTCTCCCTGCGCCCATCTCTCCCTGCACCCCGCGCCCTGAGAGCTTACAGTCTCTCCCTGCGCCCATCTCTCCCTGCACCCTGACTGAGAGCTACGTCTCTCCTGCGCCCATCTCTCCCTGCACCCCGCGCCCTGAGAGCTTACAGTCTAAGTGACAACCTTAGTGCCCACCTCTCCCTGCACCCTGTGCCCTTCTCTCCCTGCACCCCGTGCCCACCTCTCCCTGCCCTGTGGCCAACCTCTCCTGCACCCGAGCCTGTGCCAACCTCTCCTGCACACACCCGTGCCCACTCTCACTGCACCCTCGAGGCCTGTGCCCCAACATCTCCCTGCACCCCGAGCCTGTGCCCTTCTCTCCCTGCACCCCGTGCCCACCTCTCCCTGCACCCCGTGCCTGTGCCCATCTCTCCCTGCACCCCGCGCCTGTGCCATCTCTCCCGACCCGTACCGTGCCCATCTATCCCTGCACATGTGCACCACACTCTCCCTTGCCACCACGTACAATGTGACATCTTCCTGCATCCCGAGCTGTGCCCTCCTCTCCCTGCCCCCGTGCCCACCTATCTACACTGCACCCCCGTACCATGTGCCATCCTTCCGCAAACCCGAGCATGTGCCTTCTCTACCCCGTGCACCGTGCAACCTCTCCCTGCACCCCTTGGCCGTGGCCATATCTCCCGCACCCCGTACCTGTCGCCCATCTCTCCTCTGTACACGGTTGCCCACCTCTCCCATGCACCCCGATCTGTGCCCATCTCTCCTGCACCCGGGCCTCTCTCCTCCCGAACCCCGTGCCCGATCATCCCTGTCACCCCGAGCCTCCCGTGCCACCTCTCCCTGCACCCCGATCTGTGCCCATTCTCCCTGACCCGTGCCCATCTCTCCATGCACCCGGCCACATCTCTCCCTGCACCCGTGCCCATCTTCCCTGCACCCGACCCGTGACATGCCCAATCTCTCCATGCACCGTGCCCATCTCTCCCTGCACCCCGTGCCTGGCCCACCTCTCCCTGACCCCCGTGATGTGCACATACTTACCTGCACCTGTGGCCAATCTCTATCCTGCACCCGTGCTGTGCCCATCTATCCTGCCAACCCTGTGCCCATCTTCTGCACACCCGAGCCTGTGCCCATCTCTCCCTGCACCCAGTGCCTGTGACCCAATGGCCAATCTCCCTGCACCCCGTGTCCTGTGCCCACTATTCCCTGACACCCGTGCTGTGCCCCTAATCTCTGCCACTGCAACACCCTGCACCCTCCCGTGCCCCTCGTCCGTGCACATTATCCCTGACCGTGACCACCTCTCCTGCAACCCATGGCCCATCATCTCCCTGCACCCGTGCCTCCACCTCTCCTTGCAAAAGTACTTTGAACCCATCTCATCCCGCACCGTTGCCAATCTCTCCCTGCACCCATGAACCATCTCTACCCTGCACCCGTGCCCCATTCTTCCCGCACCTGCCACACGTTCCATTCCTGCACCCCGTGCCCATCTCTCCCTGCACCCCGTGCCCGTGCCCATCTCTCCCTGCACCCCGTGCCCACCCTCACCTGCACCCACTGCCCCAATCTCCTCGGCCACCCCGTGCCCACTCTTCCCTGCACCAAGTACCGTGCCCATCTCTCCCTGCACCGTTGCCCATCTCTCCTGCAACCCCATGGCCCATTCTCCCTGCAACCCGACCCCGTTGCTGCCAATGCCCATATCTCCCGGCACCATGGCCATATCTTCACTGCACCCCGTGCATGTGCCCACCTCCCTGCACCCCGGACTGTCCCCATGACTCTAGTCCCCATCTCCCCTTCGGGTGCCCCGCACATCCTCTCCGCCGCTGAGCAGCCTCGCACTGCTGCGGGATAATATTTCTTCAAGCCGACGTCTGTGCATGCTCTCTCAGTCTGTCTGCCATCGCTGGCTGGGGTCATGTCACGCCGACTCGCTGCTCCCCTCGGAGTGGCTGCACGCAGCATACTTGAGGTGTCCATGACTGCGGGCCAGCACCTGACCTGTGTCACTTGGCCCTACCCCTGAACAGACGTGTGCAGCGAGGCGGGGGTGCGCGTGTCTTCTGTTGTTTGTGTGCGAGGGGCAGGGGAAGGACCCAGGGCTTCCTGACCCTGCTGCTAGGTGTGAAAGAGGAGGCAGGCCCCTCCCCTCCTCAGTGCTACAGGAAGAAAAAAAGCAGATGAAGGGAGACAGGAAACCCAGTGTGAGGAAGAGAAACACAGGATCATTCCTGTACACACCCGCCCCCCCCCCCCCCCCCCACCTGCCTGGACATTGGCACCGGCTCCTCGTAGATGGCAAGCCTGCGGGGCAAGTGTGAGGACTCGATATATCTGTCCATGCCTTGAAAGAGTGGCTCGCAGGCTTATTAGCTTGGGCCAAAGGGGTTAACTAAAAAATTACCCTTTTTTCAAGAGATATATAGGTTTTCAGTGGTATTTTGTCACATTGGATGTTGCTCGAACTCCTTGTTCTCTGGTTATACAACACACCCCCGTTCTCTAGATATAATAATATCTCCAGAACTTTCTTCAAAACCCCCAGTTGTTCAGCTGTGACATGAATGCTGCTGCTTGCTAATTGAGGGGGGTTGTAATGAGGGTTGAGGCGGGGCCCTGTGGAATGAGGGGAGGGGGGGCTGTAATGAAGGGTGTGTTAAGAGTGGGGGGAAGGGAGGGGTTAAGGGTGTCTTGCTCTTGTATATTGGGAATACGGTAGCTGGCAGTGTGATGCGGCGACCCAAGGTGCGTTTGTTATAGTTGTGTAAGGCTTTTTAACCACCCAGAGATCTTCCAACGTGAAACTATTACATGCTAAAAAAGCATAGAAATGACTCGTGCTTCCAAGCTCGTAGGTTTCATGCCCCATGGCAGTAAGGGGTTAAGGTGTTCTTAGTAGGGGTGTGGGGTTGGGAGCGGGTCCACGGTGGGGGAGGGGGAGGAGATTTGGGACAATGGATATGATCTCCTTCTGGCAGCACACAGATCAGCGGGACACAGGAGCGGGAAATGGAAACACACAGCAACACGATACATCACTCTGAACTAAATCATGTTGTGGAAACACATGTTATGGTTGCTTCAGTGCGGGTCATGCTCAACTGAAATAGTTCAATGCCGGCACGTGCGACTGTCTAAGGATTGTCACCCACAATTTCGATTGCATCCATAGAACCCCTCCCTATAACTCATATTGCTCTGTAAACCCTCCATATAACTCCATTAAACCTTATAACTCTCCTGATTCCCTCATATATCCTCTCCTATAGACTCCATACCTATTACCACTATACATCTCTTCCCAAACCTCCAACTCCTCTATGCTCTCATAATAACCTATCCTCCTATAAACTTCTCACTTAATAAATATATATCACCTATCCAATTATCTTCCTCCTATTAAATCCTATACCATATATACTCTCCCTATAACTCCTCCTTGGCCCCCATCTAATCGCTCACCTAAACTCCTCCATTTACACCATATAAACCTGTCAATATAATCATCACTCCATTACCCATATAACACGTCTCCCTATAATCCCCTATTAACCAGTATAACGCTCCCTATACATCCTCCTATTACCAATATAACGTCCTTAACTCCTCTATACATAACCCTCCTATAAGATCTATACCCCATATAACCGACCCCTATAACATCCTCCTATGACCATAAGCTATAACTCTCGCTTCCCCTATAACGTCCTACTCTAATACCCCTATACCCTATATCCTCATTACCCCATATAAAGCTCCTTACCCTTTACCCCATGATACCGCTCCATAATCCTCCTATTACCCCATATTTAAAAGACTTCCCTATAATCTCTCTATACCCCTAAACCGCTTCCCTATAATCCTACTGTACCCATTATAAACCGCTCCCTATAACTCCTCCTATTACCCCATATAACCGCTCCCTACAACTCTTCTTATGAATCTGCATTATTTAAAGAAGCAAAACGTCTTGTTTTTATCAGTTCTGTAGCACTAAATAACAGTGACTATTTTATTTATTTTTAATTCAACTCTTAATTCCATTTTTAAAGCAGCAGGCCAAGCTGCAGTTTTATTTTTTTATTTATTTTTCCCCCCCTTTAATATGTGCATCAATACAATCCACACAATGATAAGTAATTAGAAAAGTTGCCAATCTGTGAAGATTTGGCTCGGGGGTTCACTAAATGTCTGTCAGTGCAGCAGAAGAGGACCAAAGATACAAAGTTCTGTGGGGAAGATCATGTGACCAGGCAGTCACTAGATGCAATTGGTGCACTGCTAGAGGGCGGGGCTCAAAAAGGGGTGTGCCAGAGCCTGGTTCAGAAGAGGAAGGGGATGTGACTTTGTAAATGGTTGCTACAGAAACAAAAAATGTTTGTTACACTATAATACATTAAATATATCAGCTAGAGTCATTTAAAAAAATATATATATATATTCTTATATTACAGAACTGATTAAAAAAACAACAAAAACACACATGCTTGGTCTGCAGGTCTAATGAGTTTTAAAGCATCCTTTGAATTCTATAGCAGGTTTAGCCAACCTCCCCAGCAGTGCAAGATCTTTGCAACAGTTTCCCTTTTGTGATAATTTGTTGCAAACGTTCCCAGCAGTTTGAGCTGCAAACTGTAACAATAGATAATTTTACCTTTTGTGATATAAGGATACATTGTAGCTGCTGAGCTAGGCCGCGTTTATAGTGCCTGGCGACGGTGACGCGACGTCGTGCCAAAACAAATACATTGAATCCGTCGCATGCGCTTATAGTAGGCGCAATGGTGACGGAGCGACCAAAAATGTTGTAGTCGGTGTTCTTTGATTTTTTTTTTTAGAGACAGTCGCCACATGTGACTGTTTCCAAACCAATCACAGAGCGCCTAGTGCACTCTGCCCTCCCCCTTCGTGACGTCACTGGCCTTGTCGCCAGCAACGTCGCTCAAAACGAAAGTTCAACTTTCGCCAGTGGCGACGGCTGACTTCATCGGCGCTATAAGCGCGGCCTTACGCTGACTGAAGCTGCCATTATGTTAGGCACACACTCCGGATGTTGGCAGATTTAGAACAGGAGCACCAAACGCTTGTTGGTGTCAAATCAATGTCTAATTATACATTCTGTACGATACATTACAGCGCTTCCGTATCGGAGACGCCGAGACCCCACAAACATGCAAAACCGCCCAAAATGCATTTGCTACATTTTAAATGTCTACCCCCCCTCCTCCAAATTCGACTCCCTGCATAATGTTTCGCCAAGCCTCAAAGAGTAAATGTCGCCAAACGAGTAATAGGTCAATGAAATAAATCGCCAGGTCGCAAACGCGTTTCGCTGTCCGTTTATCTTCTCACCGCCGACAAATTGTGGCACTTTAGTAAATTGGGCAGATTTGCATATTAAGTGAGATGGCAATGCTCCCTGGATTAATGCTCCCCGGATTAATACGCGCCGGGATTAATACTCGCCGGGCTGGGACACGACTTCATGTGAATGCTTTGTCTCTCTCGCCCGTAGAGCAGAAATTATCAGCGGGACGCGGAAGTGCACAAATACTTCCTATTACTGGGAATATGCGTCAATGTTCCCCGAGGTATCAATCCAGAAGAACCAGTTTAGAGAAGGCTCAGCCGGGTTAGTCACGCGGGCGGAGGCGCGGGACCGAAGGGAGAGATAGCGCAGCTGCCAAGCGAGTTTGGCCCGGTAGGAATTTAGCACTTCCCATGATATTCAAAAGAGCCGGCTTTCTGCAGGATAAATTACCCCCTACAGTACTCATCTGGTAATAAGAGTAACGCGAGTATAAGGCAGGTTTGTTGTCATACTGAACAAACGGCAGGGACATGTTTAAAGGGTTAAAGCCCAATATGTAGTACCTCTCCCTATATACAGCCGAATATCGAATTACCTCTGTATATACAGCTAAACACCTAATACAGTACCTCTCCCTATATGCAGCCAAACACCTAATACATCTCCCTATATACAGCCGAACATCTAATACCTCTCCCTATATACAGCCGAACATCTAATACCTCTCCCTATATACAGCTGAACATGTAATACCTCTCCCTATATGCAGCCAAACATCTAATACCTCTCCCTATATACAGCCGAACACATAATACCTCTCCCTATATACAGCCGAACATGTAATACCTCTCCCTATATACAGCCAAACACCTAATACCTCTCCCTATATACAGCCGAACATCTAATAACTCTCCCTATATACAGCTGAACATGTAATACCTCTCCCTATATACAGCCAAACACCTAATACCTCTCCCTATAAACAGAATCACTTTACTCTCCTAAATCTGTCTAAGCGTCTCTGAAATCCCTCTCCTGGCTTCCTATTAAATCTCGTATATACCCTCCACTGCCCCTCCATACATCTCACCCTAATATCTCACCATACCCTCCTCTGCCCCTCCTTACATCTCACCCTAATATCTCACTATACCCTCCACTACCCCTCCATACATCTCACCCTAATATCTCACTATACCCTCCTCTGCCCCTCCTTACATCTCACCTTAATATCTCACTATACCCTCCTCACATCTCACCCTAATATCTCACTATGTCCTCCTCTGCCTCTCCTTACATCTCACCCTAATTTCTCACTATACACTCCTCTGCCCCTCCATACATCTCACCCTAATATCTCACTATACCCTCCTCTGCCCCTCCTTACATCTCACCCTAATTTCTCACTATACACTCCTCTTCCCCTCCTTACATCTCACCCTATCTCACTATACCCTCCTCTGCCCCTCCTTACATCTCACCCTAATATCTCACTATACACTCCTCTGCCCTTCCTTACATCTCACCCTAATTTATCACTATACACTCCTCTGCCTCTCCTTACATCTCACCCTAATATCTCACTATACCCTCCTCTGCCCCTCCTTACATCTCACCCTAATTTCTCACTATACCCTCCTCTGCCCCTCCTTACATCTCACCCTAATTTCTCACTATACACCGCCCCGACTCCTGCGTTCTACTCAAGGATGTCTTCTGTCTGCCCCTTTTGTATCTAAAGCCCTCTCCCGCCTAAAACCTCTCTCACTCACTGCCCCGCACCCCTGGGATGCCATTCTCCTCAATATCCGACACACGCCCTCTCTCTCCATGTTTTATTTATAACATATTTTACCAGGACGTAATACATTGAGAGTTACCTCTCGTTTTCACGTATGTTTAAGACCCACCTCTGTAACGCAGCTTACGGGCAGCTCCGTGGCTGATACTATACACCTCGTGCACTGACCCCCTGCAGACGCACTGACCAGAACCCCCTCCTACTGTCTCTGTAAGTTCTCCCTAATCACCACTTAGATTGCAAGCTCCTCGGGGCAGGGACTCCTTATCTCAGGGGTGCGCAAAGTGGAGGACGCAAGATTTGTCTGGGGGTCACGGCGGTGGCTGCAGAGGCCTCGCGCTCTTCCCCACAGCATTTAAATGAAGTGCCGGGGGATCGCGTGACGCCTCTGCAGTGTCTCCTACCTCGTCTTCGGCAACGCGGCACCAAACGACTCAGCAGGGTCATGTGACATGACGTGACCCCGCACGTCAATTGATGCCGATTATGTAAGGGGGGGGGGGGGGCGTGAGAACATGGGCTGCAGTAGGGGGGGGGGGGCGCAGCGCACAAAGTTTGTGCACCCCTGCTTTATCCTAAATTTTTGTCTGAAGCGCTATTTGGGGGCCAATCCTGAAATCTCGGTCCCCGTGCTTTGTGCACTGAATACAGGACGGGGGCCCAGTTCCTCTTAGCAGGACCCTGGTTAGAAAGATTGCAAGCCACGGATACAGAGCCACGGACGCAGGGCCACGGAATGCGTCTCTGCGGCCAAAGTGCCTTTAAAAATGAGTGGTTCTGTGTCAGATTTCAAGAAAGAACGAATGTATTCGCATTCCTTTTTGTTATTAAAGATCTCTTTCCCCCGCACTGCTTGTCGCTCCGGCAGTGATAATGGCCTATAAGCTGTAATTAGATTGTAAGCTCTTCGGGGCAGGGACTCCTTTTCCTAATGTTACTTCTATGTGTGAAGCGCTTATTCTCACTATGTTATATTATTATGTCCTGTGTATTACTGCTGTGACGCGCTATATAAATAAAGATATACATACATATACCTCTGTGTATATTCAGCTCAATACGTAATACCTCTCCTTATATACAGCCTAACATCTAATACCTCTCCTTATATACACAGCCGAGTATCTAATAGCTCTCTGTATATACAGCCCAATACATAATACCTCTCCTTATACACAGCCTAACATCTAATACCTCTTCTTATACACAGCTGAGCATCTAATACCTCTCCTTATATACACAGCCGAGTATCTAATACCTCTCCTTATATACAGCCTAACATCTAATACCTCTCCTTAATATATCACAAGCCGGAGTATCTAATACCTATAGATCCCCCTCCTCCTTTATATAACAAGCCTCACACCTAATATCCTCCCTTATACATACCACAGACACAGCTAGCATCTATCCTCTCCCTTACTATACAACAGCCGAGTATCTAATACCGTCTCCCTTATATACCGCCTAACCTATCCTCTTCTCTATATACACAGCCGGTATACTAATACCCTCTCCTTATTAACACCATCCGAGTACTATATCTCTCTGCTATTACAGCTCAATCATAATACCCTCTCCTTATACCAAGCCCAACATCTAAACCTCTCTTCACACGCTGACCTCTATCACTTCCTTACACACACCGCCTGCGTTTGTCACACTGGCTTCACTCCAGCTGTTTATCGCGACCTGAAGGTTTTCCCCGTCAACGCAGATGCTCCTTAACCTTCACCTTTCACCACCTGGAACCGGCCCATGAGCCCCGAGTTAGTCTCGTGCAATGCAGGGTTTTATGGCCTATCAGCAGGGCAAGCCGCCCCGCCCACACATACCAAGGGGGCAGACACAATAAAACCCTGTACCCCCACAACACCCCCCCAGTGTTAGCTGCCATCGAAGTTGTCACCCACCCCTCTCCTCACCCGGTATCCTGCGCCCCCGGTCCATGTCTTCCGGCCGGGAAGTGGGGTCGAGACTGCCAGAAACAGGCCACCATGCTCCTACTGGACAGGCGCTATAAAATGCATCGCGAATTACCGGATAAAATACAACCCACCCCTGCCCCCGCACTTCTCACGAACTGGTGAGCTTAATATAATTCTCCCGCCATCACCTGCTTGCTCTTGCTTGCACTGTAATAATGCTCTGCAGCTCAGAGTGATAGCTGCTCAATCCACCATCAGCCCTGACCATGACACTCACCAGAACTTGAGATTGCTGTGGGCCCCCCGTAACCTGTCTCCCTCTCCCACCAAAAGCCACCATCTTTAAAAAAACAGCAATAGGCATAAAAACGCATCTTAGACATATATAAACATGTGGTAGTTACTCTTTTTGATGGAGCTAAATTCAAGGCTTCCATGAAAACCGTCGCTATCGCATAGAAAGTGATGGCGGACGGAGGAGACTCTTGTTAGTCAGACTCTTCGGAAGGTTGGCCATACATAGGTTTCACCTCTCCCCACTTCTTATAGTTCGACTTGGCCATCTTCAGTAGGCCGCTTGCTCTGAACAAGAAGACCATGATGAGGGTGAGCACATCACCCTCCGCAAAGTGGCAATCGGCAGGGTCCCTACCAAAGGCGCGCTTGTACATTTTAGAAAGGGAGTAGTACCCTTTGACACTCTCGACCTCGTGGTTCTCTTGCTTGTCCAGCCTTCGGAACGCTTGAAGGGAATCCAGGCACAGCAGAGAGCCTGGGAAATCCCCCCCTTGTTGCTGCAGCTCTGTCTTCAGAAGAGGGAAGTCATAGCCAAACCCATTATGGGCCACCAGACAGACGGGCTGAGCTTGACGTTTCAGGAACTCTTTAACCAGGTTAACGAGGCACGGGTCAAAGCTCTGCTTCTGGTTATCACACAGATGTTCGGTCCGGAGGCCGGTGATCTTGGCTGCCGCCTCGTTGACGGGCTTCCCTGGATCCACACATAGGCAGAGCTTGTCCACCACCCGGGGGAGCTGCAGCTCTCCCGATTCGTCTTCCACTGGATTCTCCAACGAGCAGAGATGGACGGCCACCAGGCAGATCTCCGTTATCTTGGGGCGGTCACACGGCAGGCCAGTGGCTTCCAGGTCCAGGAAGACAAAGGTTTTGACTGAACGGGCCATAATGCTACTCTGTAATGAGGAAATAAAATAAACACACAATGACATACCACAGGATAAACAAATATAGAAACTACTACCGTGATGTAAGAAGGGTAAGAAGTGCGATTCCGGTAAATGTGCCCGGCCGTATCTTCCGTTTGGGGACGCATTGGAACGGTAACTGTTCCTACTTCTGTTGTTCCAGGTTCTCCCGCCGCACATCCTTTGCCATCGGCCAGCATTACATCATTTATACAGCCGAAAATGGCGGTACTGTACCTTAACAAACCCAGCGGCCTTGCAGGGTTCCCGGATATAGGAAAACAAAATGTGTCTTTATATAAAAGATATCAATTATTATAATTTTAAAAAAAAAGAGACAGTGAAGTTGGAGAGAAGTATGAAGTGGATTCCAGGTCGCCATTAAACGCCAGTCTTCTGGAATAAGAAATGAGAATGTATATATACAGCAGGGGTGTCAAACTCAGTCCTCAAGGGCTGCTAACAGCAGGCCAGGTTTTATGGCTATCCCTGCTTCAGCGCAGGTGGTGGTCATGGCTGAGCCACCTGTGCTGAAGCAGAGATACCCTGAAAACCTGGCCTGCTGTTGGTGGCCCTTTAGGACTGGAGTTTGCCACTCGTGCTGTATACAGTAAGTAGTAAGGGTAACATGGGCTGGGCAGTCAGGACCCTGCGCAGCTTGTGAAAGTCTACAATACAATTCAACATGCTCCAGTTGACTTATTATTAGCAGTGAACGCTACAAATTAAAATGAGGAACCGACTACTTTGAAGATGGAAGAGAAGCCAACCAGCTTTCACTATGGATGAAAACGAGTCCTCCAGTTTCAGCCGGAGAGAGAGCGCGAGAGACAGAGACACACATATACACAGGAGTGGTGTGTAACGCAACTCTCTGAACTCCAATATACAACTGGGATTCGGTTCAAGGGGCAAGTGCATATTGGGCGTTCACCTACCCCATATCTTCTGTGCGCCTTTGGAATTATTAATATTCCTGGGATGATTATTTTTTTTTTTATTATATATATATATATATATATTATATATATATATATTATATATATAAATAATAAAATAATCATATAGTATGATTATATATCATACATATATATATATATAAAAAAACAAAACAATACAACACAACTGAATGCCGTGTTAGAATCCAAAATGTCCCCTATATATCCTGTAAAAATCAAAGTGAGCACCCATCCTGGATGTGGCTGTGTAGGGGAAGGTGTGAACAGGGCAAGTTATTTGATGTCCGTTCCTATCCAAATGTAGACTAAGTTATTTGTGACACTGTTCACTATGGGGGGGGGGGTGGTGTATAGCAAAACAATGCATTACCCATGCACCTGTTGATCTTAAACAACAAATATTGCATTACATTTCATCTAACCCCTTCAAGTTGAAGCAAGACTTGTATTGGTTAGTTAAGACAATATATTATTAATAAATGGTAGCCTTCTCACCAAAAACAGAATAGGATTCTTCTACTTTGAATTTGTAAAAAAATAAAATTAATTTGTTTAAATAAAAACACCCAAGAAGTGGCTTATGCACTTAAACATGTTCCGCAAAAACACTTCTTGAAAAAAAAAAAAAATAATGGGAGAAAAATAAATAAATGTCATAACAACTTAAAGCGTTGGGTATTTAAATGAGGGAAAGCTCTCGTGTTCGGGCTGGGAATGCATCTAGTAGGCTTATTAGTGTAGGGGGGAAAAAATGAAGGTAAGTGCTTACCTGAGAGGAGGAGATGGTGTGTAGAAAGCTTCAGTATCATGTCCTTGTTAGAACATGCTTGGGCAGGTTTTAAGGGCTCTTGCCACCCCCACATCGTGTGCAGCACAGAAGGTGGAGCTTACTGGGGATTGTAGTTTAAAATGGGTACTGCTTTTAAGAGCTCTTAAGCAGGAAATGATTGATAATGAAACACTTAAAATCACTTCCTGACATGGATCCCAGTAATCTGGAACTGTAAAGGGTTTTGAGGTACGTCCAAATTATGGTGCCTCTGGGAAAGGGTCAAAATAAACAAAGCTCATTTTTTGGGGGGTCATTCTATAGACTGCAAAGCGTATGGGGATAAACAGCAGAAAACATCCTGAACGGCAGATACAGCGTTTGTATAGTTACCCTGTGTGTGCGTCCTATGGCACGTCAGCATAACATATCTTAAAACCGGGGTGGCCAACTCCAGTCGTAAAGCCATTCCCCTCAGAGGTCACGGGAAAAGCCTCTTCATAGAAAGATAGTGTATTTTTTTTTTTTTAGGATTAACACTAGGGAAGACCCCCTGGTTTAGGATTAACGCTCCAAATTAACTACAAATAATAAACGTCTCCCTTTCCTCGCTTTACACACACAAGGAATGATGGAGATCGCATATATATTTTTAAATAGCTGTGCCCAGAAGGTAGCACTCATCTACACTACGAAAGTCATTAATTAAATATAAAACTTCTAAACAAATGACTAAATGAGTGGAGTGTTACTCCAATTATTCCCCCGCACCTTAACCTTGCTAACCTGCCACCCACAACACTGCACATTGCAACGTTTTCAAAGCTACCCGCCATTTGTACTCTGTATAAATCTGGACATTCAGGTCGTGTGTGCGCAAACCCAGCCACACCACGCAACTTGAGGTCACTAGAAAAATGAACACGCAATGTCGCAAACGCCACACCTACAATGAGAATACTCAGGTGAAGAATGCAATGACAGGTTGTTATTCCCAACACCAGGAAGAAGTGAAGCAATAAAACGATGACAACTTCTGGGTTACACAAGTGTTTACCTGCACAAACAGTGCAATTATATTATTTACATGTGTGTCCATACGGGCCTTCAGTGTAACATCTGCAAACATCTGTTAAATCTGAACATTCAAGCCTGGCAAATGAGGAATAAGATCTTTCCATCGCAATTAGGTGAAAATAAGCTCATAACAAGGCACCAGCAACAAGAGCAAAATACATCAAAATAATAATGGCATTTAGAAAACAAATGATGCAAATTGTGCTTTCTCCCTTCTTGCACCAACATTAGGGAAACTACAACAGCCGCCGCCATACATCCTTTGTGGTTGCCGGTGCTTCAGATCATCTTTAGTAGTGTTTTTTTTTTTTTTTTCATCCCTTGTTATATTTAACAATCCACCCAGATTTCCTGCCTGTATGGTGATCTCCGGGGCTCTGCAGCTAAACGGCATCCTGTGTCTGCTCTGCGTGTGCGCTGCACGTGATGCTCCGACACACGCAGCCCTCTCTCACACTTGGAAGGAACCTCGGAATGCCTCGTAGTTCTGTTTCACTTCCTGGATTTTCTCATCTTTAAAAAAAAAAAAAACGAATATACAAGAGACATTGGAATGGTTCGTTCCTGTGGTTTATTTGTTGTACTGGTTAATTCTTGTGGTTTATTTGTTGCACTGTGTAAGAATTCCAGTTCAGTTACATTATATTATAATTAATTTTGAATTCGGGGTGTAAAAACCAGGATGCCACACATGATATGATTTGCAAAGATGATGTTATATACGTATTAGATCACACGTATGATACAATATGTAATGGTGGCGAGTTAGTATTTTCTGTCGCTTCAGTTACATTACAATAATGGGATTGTCTGCGCGAAGCGGGCCCGAGGGTGACATTTACGTTACAATACACAACTGTGGCTAGAGGCTGTTGAAGAACATATTTAGGAAAAAGTTGACACGCAAACAGTGGAGCCATTTCTTCAGATGGTTTCACCAATTAGTAGATGCGAGCCGAAACCACGGATATGCTCACATAAATTAACCAAGGAATTGCAAAGTACTGTGTTGGCCCAAATTTAGCACGGCCTCGCACTTAATACGACCCTACAGTTTTGAAGTTGTTCTACATGAAAAATAAAAGGCGTTCGTTAGGCTGCGCGTATAATCCGAGGACAGTTTTCGGAAGGACATTTTTAGGAAAAAACATAGCCGTATATTTGGGCCAATATGGTAATGTATTCTGCCTCGTACCAGGGTGTGGCATACATTTGGTAACATTGGATAGAGTAATACAGCTGTGACTCATGCTAGTGTCTGATAGGAGAATAGAATTTGCATCTCCTAATAGAAATATAAAGTTCAGGAATTAAAAATAAAAAATCCTTAAAGAGACAGTCACCCAAATCCAGTGCAATGTCTGGACACTGGCCTACGAGAAATAGCGCACTAGCAAATACTTCTATATACACATAACGAGAGAGTATAGATAACGAAGACAATAACCAGACGTGTCGCAGAGCCAAAAGATATATAAAGATACTAACCCATCACATTCATAAGAGAATTATAGGTGTAACTTCGAATAAGATACGAATAATAAAATAAAACAGAGTTGATACGGTCAATAACTATTGTAGGTCAAAGGTAAGCGAGGCTTAGAGAATACGCTTTAGCGATCATATTAAGATAAATATATATTCACTCCCTGTCACCGTCTGTGCGGTTACTCTGTTACTCGGAGGTCGCCCCCATTGAAATGCCGAGGCGCTGGGGGAGTTGGCTGCTGTAACGGCGTTGTGTGTAGGGGGGAGGGGTCATCTTTTCAATGGTACCAACCACAGTGTTAATGCTTCCGGTATATATATAGTGGCCCTTGAGGACTGAAGATGGCCGCCCACGTTGTAATGTGTCCCCAGTTATGGGCGACCACGCTCAGTGGACACGCCCCTCAGGACGTACTTGTAAGAGAGGGGGAAAGGGGGGGGGGGGTCAGTAACTTACACAGAGTCATCATGCTGTTGCTTCCCCAGGGCTCTCTGCAATGCTGCCTTCTCCTCACCACCTCCACGATCTGCTCCGAGGTTTCTGTGAACTGGGCAAAAGCTTCAAGCTCCTGAGAAAGGAAAAAGGACACGTGAGAGCCGGAGGATGGCCAGCAACTTGCCACCGAAGTGCAAAACAAGCACGGGCGCAAGTAAAAGGCACAGAATTGGGTCCTTGAATACAGGAACGTTCTAGATTTGCAGGTCTCATGCAGCCAAAAACGGACTAGGAAGGATGTAATGAGGGGCTGGGCCACGTGGCTCTTCTCGTGGTTTCTATGTCCCTTCTCGCAGCCCGTACCTTGCTACAAACACTTAGAGACTGGTGGACGGACTGGAAAAGGGGCCCTGCGGGGTTCATCGGCGGCGCTGCACGGCTGCAGTGCTCCTGGAATTCGTGCTGATAAACTTGGGTGAAGGCAGCGATGAGTTGGTGGAAATCGGTCAGCGCCAGCTTCAAAGTCTGTATGACCGTGTCACCGCCAGGCACAGAGCTGCACAGGAACACACACTGTGGGGAAAAGGGGAGACGGTGGAAGGTGATCTAACCCGGCCACGTAACCGTCCCACCAACGCTGCAGCGGGAACAAAGATTTGTAACCTCCATCGCTGCCGCAGGGGACAGCACCGCACGGCTTTGTGTTTGGGGTTTAATCTCTCCCTCTTAACAGCAGGGTTTTTAATAAAAAAAAGGGCCAAAGAAGCAGGAGATACCAAGGAATGAGGCCGCAGTCGCCCGTTACCCTCACCTCTTCTTTTAGAGCCTGCAGGGTGGCGGAGATTTTCTGTAATGCTTCCAAGGCGTCGCTCAGAACATTCTCCGTCCCAGAATGAAGGGTCCTGGAGAGAATATATGTCCGTATTGGAGGTATATGACGACACACACACACACACACTTTAGCAGGACGCAGCACACATTACAAGGTGAGTAGCCATCAGAGTTGTGTTGGTGCCATTGTGCTTTTCTGGCGTGTCTGCGTTTCTTACAATTTCAGTTGTCATGTTACCAGCTGCTTCTCAATTATAATGTTTAGAGCGGAGAGTTTTATTTTACGTATTCATTCTCCCAAGTGTTAAAAAAAAAAACCTTTAAACTTCCAATGAATTACAAAAGCGACACCAGTGGCACAGCCTGTACTGTATACACTTATAGTAATCTTTCACGGCATACTTCAATATACAATATAGGCATTTTATTGATTCACACAGTAGCTCTGAAAGTTTTTGTTTTTTTAATGAATATATATTATTGCTCTTTTAGCATAAACACCGCCCCCTCCCTCCCCCGCCAATAACGGTGTAAGTACTTTTTCTGCAGCAGCTCGTCCGTCAGCAGAAGAGGCTTAATGTCTGCCGGCCAGGGCCTACACTCGGGGTTTAGGGAGGATTGGAAGGAAGGACTGGAGAAAAGTTCCTTCAGCAGCTCCTCGTTTTCCAAAACACGGGCTGGGAGGGGTTTGTCAGCGCTGTCCGGGGGCGACGAACACGGAAATCAGGCAGGACACACCGGGAACAGAATCAAGCAGAAATGGTTAATATGACAGCGTGTGCAACAACCCAATGGTGTTAAGAGCAAAAGGCAGCAAATATAAAGCACGTCACACGCAAGGATAACTGTAGTTATATCAATTACAAACTACGGAACAATTAGCATGTGTTTGAGGAACATCTGGAAATCTCCCTGAACATGGCAGAGAAAAACCATTAGAGTTGTGAGTGTGTAAAAATAGGTGTGGGAAAAAAACAAATATATAAAAGATATACAGTGGTAAGAAAAACTGCAATGATAACTATGGAATTTGCATAGTTTTTCCATGATAACCTTGTTGAATCAAAACCAGTCTTTTCTTAAAATATCCAATGGGGTTTATATTAACCAATTCCATGTCTCTTGAAACAAAATGATGTATGAATTGTACAAATAGTGAGTAATTAAGAGTCAGGGTATGTGCAAAAGTAAGTGAAACCCTGGTTGTATCTGCTAAACAAAAAGGGGATAATTGGATTAAGGTGTTTATTAATAATTAGGGAGATATTCAGGGGTGAGTTTGGGAGGCCCCACCCTATATAATGACCAGAAACGTTGTGAGTTTGGTCTTCACCATACAGGTGTGTGGAAACACGTCATGCCACGAGCAAAAGAAATCTCTCAAGACCTCAGAAAAGCCGTTATTGATTCTCATCTTTTTCAGTCTAAAAAGGATTACAAAACCATTTCTAAGGATTTGGGGCTCCACCAATCCAATGTCAGACAGATAGTTTACCTATTGAGAAAGTTCAAGGCCACAGTCACTCTACCTAGGAGCGGTCGTTCTAACAAAATATCTCCAAGAACAAACCGGCAAATCACCCAGGAAGTCACAAAGAACCCCAGCGTAACACCCAAGGATCTGCAGGGCACTCTCACCTCGGCTAATGTGAGGGTTCATGGCTCAGCTATCAGAAAAAGACTGAAGAACGGTGTTCATGGAAGAGTAACCAGGAGGAAACCACTGCTCCCTAAAAAGAACATTGCTGCCGATGGGAAGGTCGCCAAAGTGCACATAGATGATACGTAAAACTTCTGGAACAATGTTCTCTGGACAGACGAGTCAAAGGTAGAACTTTTTGGCCTCAATGAAAAACGACAGCAACATAAAAGAAACTGATTTATAAACCTTCCCTCACTTAAAATGTACAACTTTGCCGCTCTCTTGAGATATGCGGGAGGCTGGATAAACCATACAAACTATTTCACAATATATTAAATTGACCAACAACCGTGCCCAGATATTAACTTGGCATATTTGTTACACATGCCTTCCCAGGAGGTCCCAAGAGCTATAAAAAAGACAAAAGTTAAAGTGTTACTATATTAAAAATAAAAAAAAGGACATTTTGCCAAACGAATATGGTATGGAATAGAAAGGGACACGGTATACAAACCCGCTGTATCATGTTTGTAAGAAATGTATTCCATGTATAATTTCCAATAAAAAGATTTTACAAAAAAAATAAATAAAAAGTATTTGTTTTTTTCCGTTTGATCAGGTTATCTTTATCTATTATTAGGACTTTGATTAAACTGTAATAAAACTCTAGGTTTGAAATAGGTGAAGATCCTAAGAGGTTCGCAAACTTTTTCTCGCCACTGTATGCCCATCAGGTTCAACCTATGCTAAATTTAGACGACAGATACTTATCGTATATTTGTATATACAGTATATTAATCCAGAGGAAATGCAAACAAAAAACCCCAATGACACATAATCTAATGATGTCTCATCAGGGGAAAAATAAATTCCTTCCTGTTCCAAACTGTAAATAAATACACCCTCAGAAACAGGAAGAGTGAGAAATAAAACACCATTTGCAATGTTTTGTTACCTGTGAGATGTGGTGTCCGCCGACGCATTGTTTGTTAAATTTCCAGGACTCTGAATAATATCCAATAACTGTCCGATGAATTGGAGCTGCTTGTGTGGGGTGACACGTCCCTGAGGGAAAGAAACGTATCAGAGACACTTATTCGTCTTTTAGCAACAAAGGGTTAACAAAACAAAAAAACATTCATGCCAACCGTATGAAAGGTGAAGACTACGGCCCTTATTCTGTAAGGTATGATAAACTCAAATTACGTGCTATCGCAGCAAAAATGTCATTACAGTCAGTGGGGCTTTCCATGCGATAGCACCTCACCTGCGCTATAACACCTTATAGATTAAGCCCCGAAGTCTAAAACGAGGGAATAATCAGAATAATAAAAAAAAAGGTTGTTGTGTGGTCTGTGCGTGTAATCCACGTGTATTTTCAGGCCTTTTACCATTTCTTATTGACATGAAAGAGTTTTGGAAAAGGAATGGATTAGGAATGAGTTAGCCCTCACAAATCAGAGAGAAAATATATCATTACCTTAATGAGGTCCAAGTCATCAGAGTGACACAGCAAGAGGTCAAAGCAAAGTTTTGCAATCTCTGTCACAACAGAAAATCTACATGAAGTACACAGTTTATGTTTGGGAACGATACAAGGAATGACTACACGCAACTCGCCCCCACTTTCTGGTTTGCCTTTAACATGGTAGACTGAGATACGCTTTTTAAAGTCGTAAACTAACCCTGCGCAATGTGAAAAAGAGGGCTAATTAGTGCTGAAGAAAATCCCAAACAGTATGGAGGGGTCCCGCTGAAGCCACGCAGGTGAAACGTACGTCGGGTATGTCCGACGTCGCATCCTCAGTGACGCCGGCTCATCGGAGAGGCGTGGGCGCTTTAGGTTGGAGTGTTTCGCAGACTGCAGCCGGGGGCAGTAACAGCACCCTAACCATCCCTCTTGTTATACTAACTGCAAATGATATATTCTCAACTATTGATACCAGCTATCAAACAGTGTTACTTACACTGCTGCCAGTGTTAACATCAACATTGATGCTAAGTACTACTGTAGCTACTTCTTAAACTTACTGAAGTGCCACTCTGAGTACAAACCCAACTAAACAGTTCACTTTGTAACAGTTTAATGGTAAGAGGTTCTACCCTACTTACAAGTCTGGGTTACTATTCTGATACTATACAGAAGAATACATGATATACTGATTATCTCACAGTTCAAGTATAACTTACTATCCATCATCTCATTAGTGATAGGATACGAACTGGCTATACGACTATATATCCATTTAGATAATTATATGTACCATTTGTACAGATCATAAGCTTTAAGGTGCTATTTATACTATAAGTTTACGCACACTGCTAATTAGCTTGTTCAGCAGTACATATTACTTCCACACGCCCTCCAACATTTTTAATTGATTTTGTTTTGTCCGTTTATCGTCGTCATGTCCTAACAGTAATATTTTAGTCAATACTAATGAAGCACTTAATTGTAATTTAGTGTGTTTCTTTAGTGCCACGCAAAGGAGTCTGCCATTAATATGGCCTAGAGTGATGGTCACTAGCCTAACACAGCAGATCTGGCAAGGGTTACTGCACATTAGCCCACCTCACCATATGGGCTTCAGATAAAGGCGTTTATGAGTATAATTATACAATGCTGCACATTCACATTGAGAGTGGAGGGAACTTCAAACATGAACTAAAGCTGCAATATGACAGTAAATTGGTGGTTAATGTGTTCACACTTATTTGAACATCAGTCACTTCTACACCAGACAAATACACATTTTCTCTCCGTACTAGTATTTACACGTACTGTCTGTATGCCTCCCAACTAGATTGTCAGCTTTACGGGCAGGGTTTCCCGTTACCTTATGCTGTCATTTACCTGTTGCGCTTATCCCCACAGCTCGCCATTTATTTTACCTTGCATTGTCGTCATTTTGCGAAGCGCTGCGTATTGTTGGCGCTATATAAAGAAGAGTATACATACCTTTTGCTTTAACCTCTGTTTGAGATTCTTTCAAAGAGGATAATTGGTCTTGAAGAGGAGGGTAAAGTCTGTTGAAGATTTAAAGCACTTTGTACAAACACCGATATGAATAAATAAACCTAAATACGTGTGTCATCTCCTAACATATAAATGTACCCTGGTGTAATAAAATACAACAGCCTGGATTATTACATCTATTAAAAAGAAGGAGGCAAATAGAACAGAGAAATGACTTATTATTATTATTATGACATTCTGTGCCTCACACTTCCACTGTAACTGCAAAGCTGTCAGACACGTATTGTATGTGATGTTTATTTACAACTTGAGGATTAACGGGAACAATTACAATTTTTAGTAAGTTAATATAATTAAACAATCTAAAGTGGATTCCTTGAATACGTGTAATCATGCCAAAATATAACTAGTTTAGTATTTTTCGTAGTCCCATCTGCTCTAAATCCTTTACAAAAAATAAAAATAAATAAATGGCATGCTTAGCTGTCCTGGGGGGGGGGACCCCAGAGTTGATCCTTGTCCCCTTTTAGCCTATAAAGACCCCATCTCCCCATAGTCAAACTGGTTTGTCCACCAGGCGAGAATACTTGCTACTTGCTCTGTGGACACAGGTCACTATTAGTGCACTTTAGTTCCCTGAGCGATTGGCCCCTCTCAGGTCCCATCCATACCCATAAACCCTTCTGCTGGAGAGGGGTACAGGGAACAGCACGAATCAGGAGGTCCCAGCAAGGATTACCGTGAGCACATCCACTCCAGGATGTCCAGGCGATGGACTGAGGGGGTGCACAGCAAATCCTGCATACTCTGCGGGTCGGTCAGATAGAGACCCCTGAGAGACGGACAGGACAGCTCCTGCAGAGGATGACAACAAGCCACAAGGGGCTAAATCAGCGCCCGTATCCCGGGGGGTCAGATAATCAGCGCCATACCCCGGGGGTGAGATACCCAGCTCCATACCCCGGGGTTAAGATAATCAGCGCCATACCCCAGGGGGGGGGGGGGGGTGGTTCAGATAATCAGCGCCATAACCCCAGGGGGGTTCAGTAATCAGCCCATACCCCGGGGGTGTAATCAGCGCCATACCCCAGGGGGGGGTGGTTCAGATATCAGGGCGCCATACCCCAGGGGGGGTTCAGATAATCAGCGCCATACCCCAGGGGTCAATAATCATCAACGTGGTATCCATGGGGGGGGGGGGGGGGGGCGGGGAGGGGTGTCAGAATCACAACGCTGTACTCAGAGGTGGGGGGGGGGGTGTCAGATAATCAGCGCCGTACCCCCGGGGGGGGGCAGATAATTGGAGCCCATACCGGGGGGAGGGGGAAGCATAAATACTCTGTATACTGTAACTGAAATTCAACCAACACCATGACACTGTGTTCCCCGGTGCTTGGGGCTGCACAGGTGACACCCGGAGCCCCCTCACATGTGACAGCAGTTTCTCCCCCCCCTCACATGACGCCATATTTTATTATCCCTCCGTGTAACAGCACTCACTATAACCTCCCCCCGTATACCGTCAAATGACCCCCCTCAGTGTCACGCTCACCGTCAGGCGCTGATACAGCGCGGCAGCCTTCCCCAGCTCTAGGACTCCCGCCATTTTTCCGGCTACTCGGGACGGGGCTCCCATTGGCTCAAGCTGCCATTCTCCTGTGCTCCTATTGGTAGACAGCCTCATCGCGTCAGACTCCGCCCTTCCCTTCCTCATTGGCTAGAAAAGCTACGCTATTTATTCACCCCTCCCCCGCCGCTTCTCATTGGATGAGCCTTAGTTTTCAGCTCAGTCACCATGGATACAGACAGAATGCATGCACAGGTAGTGACTAAGGTGTAATCAGGGTGGTAGTTATGGCAACACATACATTGCATGGACTAATCAATATACACACACATGTATGTATGTGTGTGTGTGTGTGTGTGTATATAGGCAATTTACCAGATTGTAGTCCAGTAAGGAGAGAAAGCACACAAGGGATATACTTCTCTAGCTCTCCCCCTCCTCTCTAACACTCCCTCCTCCTCTCTAGCTCTCCCCCGTCCTCTCTAGCCCCCTCCTCTCTAACACTCCCTCCTCCTCTCTAGCTCTCCCCCGTCCTCTCTAGCTCCCCCTCCCCTCTAACTCTCCCCCTCCTCTCAAACACTCCCCCCTCTTCTCGCAGCTCTCCCTCCTCCTTTAACTCTTTTCTAGCTCCCCCCCTCCTCCTCTAGCCGTCCTCCCCCCCTCACTAGCTCACCCCCTCCTCTCTAGCTCTTCCCCCTCCTCTCTAACTCTCCCCCCTCTCCTCTAGCTCTCTCCCCTCCTCTCTAACTCTCCACCCTCCTCTCTAACTCTCCCCTTCCTCTCTAACTCTCCCCCTTCCTCTCTAACTCTCAACCCCCTCCTCTCTAACTCACCCCTCCTCTCTAACTGTCCCCCCTCCTCTCTAACTCTCTCCCCTCCTATCTAACTCTCCCCCTCCTAACTCCTCCTCTCTAACTCCCCCCTCCCCCACTCCTCCTCTCTAACTCCCCCCTCCCCCACTCCTCCTAGGCCTAGATCATGGATGCTATATCAAAAAGGTGCTACCTGCGCTAATATGTTTCAAATGATTTTATAATTTAGGATAACTCCAAGTCCTAAGGCAGGGGTGGGCAAACTTTCCCCCCTGCCTGCTCTCCTCCCCCCGCCTTACCTTGTTTCCTGCGTCAAATGACACCACGGGGGTCATTTGACATCATTTGTCCCCGTGGCGACATGCCATCGGAGACAAGGTAAGAAAACTTAGAGGCCTCGCGCTGCCCCCGGCATTTCATTTAAATGCTTTGGGGAAGAGCGCGGGGCTTTTGTAAGCGCCGCACCCCCCCCCCCCCCCAGAAAAATCTCACGCTCCCCCAGAGGGGCGCACCCCCTAGTTTGCGCACCCCTGTCCTAAAGTATTTTGTATTACAAATAAAACCTCATAGCCGCCAGAATACTTCCAACTTCAGGCACCTTGTACAGTATCTGTTCCCAGTGCCAACCTGGCAATTATGATAGAGTTCCCGACGGCCATATTTTGCCATCCCACAACGGTTAATCACAACGTACGCTTCAAATGTAATAAAAGAAATCAAAATGTGTAAAAAAAAACAAAAAAGGAACACAGTTTTGGCTCGGGAGAAGTTGCACCATTCTAGCTCCATTTTCAACTATTTAGCAAAGGTAGGTTTATGTTTTAGGGCAGGTGGGACAGTGTATACAGATCATAACTGTACAATCCAAGGATGGTCCTGGGCTGGTGCAGACAGAAAGCCACATACTGGCACTGTTGGAAAAATAAATGACACGCAGTACGCCCTGAATCCCAAAACTTTAAAGCATCCAATCGTAGGAAGTCCAGGAAGTCTGGGGCTCAAAATATCAATTCGGAGAACCTTCAGAATTTACTCTACAATGGTCCAAGTAAGATGCACTCCGAGGACAATGCCAGGTGGGGAGTTCCACGGAGGGGACACAGCTGTCAAACGGTCACGTACCTCCCAGGCAGCAGAATGTCAGAATGATATGAGGATATGCACAGCAAAATTAATGCATGCGCCAATTAGTTTACCATTCAAAGCTAAGACCTGATTCACAGGGCGGATACAGTGACCCGCCCAAGATCACATATTGATCCTCGTTTCTTAGATTCCTGTGGCATTACCATCAGGAACAAGAGTCCTTTAAACACCTTAATAATAATAGCATGTTCTTGTATAGCGCTGCTAGTTGTACGCAGCGCTTTACAGAGACATTTTGCAGGCGCAGGTCCCTGCCCCGTAGAGCTTACAATCTTATGTTTTTTTTTGAGTGCCTGAGGCACAGGGAGATAAAGTGACTTGCCCAAGGTCACAAGGAGCCGACACCGGGAATTGAACTATGTTCCCCTGCTTCAAACTCAGTGCCAGTCAGTGTCGTTACTCACTGAGCCGATCCTTCTTCCTTGCAGGAATAGCGTCAAGAGGTCTGCCTAAAATCAGCTTTATTATGGTCACGGGAGACCAGAACTTCACACCGGGATCAAGGCACCAGGCAGGACCAATAAAGAGTATTTATTCTGGCCGGAGCGAGCAAACAACACAAATCACAACCAGAGCTTACACTCGCCAAAACAGGGAATACGGGGGGAATCCTAGCTACATAGGTGCCAGGTGCCCCTACAAAGGCTTACCCGGGGTTTGCTTCCACTTCCGTAGGGGCAGGGACCGTCCAGACCTCTCTGGTGCAATATGCGGTTAAACACTTTCAAATTCCTCGCTTAAAAGTCCTGCTCTTCGCTTCTCCGGCGACTTACAGTCCCAAAGCACTTTTAAATCTCCCGCTCGGGTAGGCTCCCAGCCTGGTTTTCAGGTGTCTCCAGCACAGCCTTAGAGCAGGGGGTGCGCAAACTGGGGGGCGGGAGATTTGTCCGGGGGGGCGCGGGCGGTTGCAGAGGTCCTGCATTTTTCCCCCAAGCATTTAAATTAAATGCCGGGGGATCGCGGGAGGCCTCTGCAACAAGAAAACGTATCGGGAATTCAGAAGCTGTGGCGCGTCTCCATGGCAGCACGGCGTCAAATTACGTCACGTGACCCCGGAGCGTCATTTGACGCATCTGCCAGGGAGGAGGGGGGGCGCGAGCTCCGGAGCAAGCAGACGGGGGCGCAGCAGGAAAAGTTTGCGGTCCCCTGCCTTAGAGCACACCGCTTAGTCCACCTCCACGTCAGGATCAGAATGAGACCTGGCACTTTGATCGGGTTCCCCTTACAGACTCCCCGCTGCCATAGGAAATCATGGTAGACGGGGCCGCAATCTATTACAGCGCGGTTGCTGCACAGGACGCCAGGGCTCGCCTGCATTGGCCAATCAGGGCTGGAGGCGAGCGGAGGCAAGGTTAAAAGGCAGGGAGGGTGATATGAACAGGCCAACGGGAGCAGTGCCTACCAGCAGGAGCTCGGCAAAGGCTTCCCCGTCCGACAGGTTATCCCCCGCTGGGCTGGTGCCGCCATATCTGGGGGAACAGGCGAATGCTCCGCTTTTCGGGCAGACGGCCCGGCCAGATCCGCGCCCCCCCAGCCACTCTCCCTTTCTTCCCTCAACCTCCCCTCCCCCTCCAGTCCCAGCTTGTTCTCCGGACACACGGCTGCACAGAGGGTTCTCGCCCCCGCAAGTCCAGAGGCCTTGGCGATGCTTTATACAGTACTGTGCACAATCACACGTTTATACTTGGATATACAGCTTATAACACACAGGAATAAAGAATTACAGTTACAGGCTGTGCAAGTGGCAACCAGGGATATTAAACCGGGGTAAGTCGGGATCTGGGGGCCAGATGAGCCCCCAGGAAAGGACGGGCAGGGCCGGGATTAACCTTTATTCTGCTGGTCCCTGGCCACGTCACAATGACCTCCACAACATTGATTAATTTAGTTGTTTACTGGGGGGGGAAAAGAAGGGAAGGAGAAAAACAGGCAGGTGGGAAAAGGTTTTATTCTCTCACGGCTTAGCTGGACCTTATATAGAAGGCACTCAACACCCAACACGCATCGTGTGACTTCGCCTTACCCATCTACCTGTATCTACCCGGGATTTGGGAATTCTGCAGGTAACTCCTTTGTTTCCAGGTGAACGGGTTTCTCCCTCTATCCTCTCTGCGGAGTCAGGCAGTTCTGTTCTTTAACAGGGCAAAAAAACAGCTTTAGACAGTTTTCTACATGAATGATAAGCGGAGATCTGTTCCTGAGTTCTAATGGTGTAATTTTCAATCCTATATATAGTGCTTTACATCCTATAGTACCTTACACGTTCCTGTACTGACACGGTGTCAATACAGGAACAAATGAAAACAGTGTGGGTGCGGTCCATTGAGCTTACAAAATAAGGGACTTATTCTATATCTGCCAAGCAGACTGTAAGCTCTTCGGGGCAGGGACTCCTTTCCCTAAATGTCACTTTTATGTCTGAAGCGTTTCTTCCCATTATGTGTTATTTGTATTATTTGGTATTTATATGATTGTCGCGTGTATTACTGCTGTCACGCGCTATGTACATTAATGGCGCTATATAAATAAAGGCATACTGTACATACACACATAAATACACACATACACACAGTACAAAGAGAGCGATTGGACCGTTTACGGATGAAATTCCCCATTTTGGTGAAATTAAAAAAAGCAAGGAAATGGGCACTGTAGATTTGTTTTCAAATAATGTATTTTAAGTCAGAAAATACACGGCCCGTCGTTGGCCCCTCCTGCCTTTCCCAAGGACATAACTGGTGCAGCACAGTCTGGCTGCTCCCGTGGATATAGAATAAGCCCCTATGGCACAATATACATTCACACTTTCCCACCAAATCCACTTTAAGGTGATCCCACTAAATCCCCTAGGGCAGGGGTGCAAAACTCCAGTCCTCAATATCCCCACCCCCCCCAACAGGCCAGAGGTTTTCATGATATCCCTGCTTCAGCACAGGTAGCTCAATCAGTGACTCAGTCGAAGACTGAGTAACCTGTGCTGAAGCAGGCATGTCCTGCAAACCAGACCTGTTGGTGGCCACTGGAGTTGGCCACCCCTGTCCTATCCCATGAGTCGAAGACTGAGCCACCTGTGCTGAAGCAGGGATATCCTGAAAGCTTGATGTGTTGGTGCATCTTGACGACTGGAGTGGGGGACCCCTGCCCCAAGGTATTTAGTGGGATCGCCTTAAAGTGGATATGGTGGGAAATGTATATGGTGTCGCATCAAGGGAGACTATGGGTGCCTGTAGGATAAAGCAGAGAGGGTGTGTAAAATCAGTGTCGTTGTGATGGAAGTGGGAAAGAGAATGGTGAGGGCCCCGAGAAAAGGAAGTGAGGGGCAAGGGTCGCACTAGATGGGAAGTGAGACTATACTAACTGTCAGCAAGGACAGGGGGGTAGGAATAGCCCACTCTCAGCTAGGAGAATAGGAGATTGCAGGCAACCAACACAGGCTGTGTAAACAACATGTAGCAATAATGTTGCCTTGTCACATGCAGCTAGCTGCTGGGACATGGAAAATAACAGGCAGCTGAACTAGGGAGATATGAATCCCATGAGCTGTAAAGGGAGACGGAGAAATGTGGAATCTAGTTCCAGGAGAGGAATGGTGAGGGTCCGGGCAACGGAATGGTGAGGGTCCGGGGAACGGAATGGTGAGGGTCCGGGCAACGGAATGATGAGGGTCCGGGGAAGGGAATGGTGAGGGTCCAGGGAAAGGAATGGTGAGGGTCCGGGGAACGGAATGGTGAGGGTCCGGGGAACGGAATGGTGAGGGACCGGGGAACGGAATGGTGAGGGTCCGGGGAACGGAATGGTGAGGGTCCGGGGAACGGAATGGTGAGGGACCGGGGAACGGAATGGTGAGGGCCCGGGGAAGGGAATGGTGAGGGTCCGGGGAACGGAATGGTGAGGGTCCGGGGAACAAACTGGTGAGGTCGAGGTGAACGGAATGGTGAGGGCTGTCTGAGCCGGGGAAGGGAATGGTGAGGGCAGGGAACGTAATGGGGGTCGCTGGGAATAGTGAATGTGTGAGGGACCGGGGGGTAACGGAATGGTGAGGGCCGGGGAAAGGGAATGTGAGGGTCCGGGGGTGAACGGATATGGTGAGGGCCCCGTGGGAAGGATGATGGTCTGAGGGCGGAGACAGATGGTGCAGGGTCATAGGAACGGTAATGGATAGGGAATCGCAGGGACGGAATGGTGAGGGCCGGGGAAGGGAATGGTGTTGAGGGTCGGGGATATCGGAATGGTGAGGCAGCCGGGAAGGGTATATGGTGAGGTCCGGGAACAGGGAATTGGTGAGGGTCCAGGAACGGAATGGTAGGGCCTCGGGGAAGGGAATGGTGAGGGTCAGGGACGGTAATGTTTAGTCCGGGAATGGGAGTGGTGAGGGAACGGATGTACGGGCGGGGACGGAAGGTGAGGGCCGGGGTTAAGGGATGGGTGGGGTCCGGGGCGGGAACAGAATGGTTTGAGGGCCGGGGAAAGGGAATGGTGGGAGGGTCCGGGAACAGAAAATGGTGAGGGGTCCATAGGAACGGGAAAAGGGTGAGGGCGGCACGGGGTAGGGAATGGTTAGGGTACGGGGGAACGGACCGAATGTGGCTAGGGCCTGGGAAACGGAATGTGAGGGATCCGGGGAACGGAATGGTGAGGGTCACGAGGGGAGGGAATGGTGTAGAGCCCGGGGAACGTAATGGTGGGGCAGGGGAGGTCGAGCTGGGACGTATGAGTCGGAAAGAAGGTAGGCGGGAACAATGGTGAGGGCGCGGGAGAAGTGTCGACAGAATGGTGAGGGTCCCGGGGTAACGGAATGTGAGGGTCCGGATACGGAAGTGGGTCGGTACGGGTTGGGGTCGGGGAAACAGGATGGTTGAGGGTCTCGGGACACGGAATGGTGAGGGATCGGAATACATGGTCGGGGCGGAACGGACTGGTTGAGGGCGCGGAACGGATATGGTGAGGGCCTGGGGAAGGGCGAATGGGTGAGGGTACGGGTGAACAGGATGGTGAGGGCGGGTCGAGGGTATGAGGAATGGGAGGGCCGGGAACGGAATGGTGAGGGAGCCGGGAAGGGAAGGTGAGGGTCCGGGGAACGAATGGTGAGGGTCGGGGATCCGGAATGGTGAGGGTCCGCAGGGAGAACTGGAGGCGGAAGGTGATTGGAGGGCTACTGGAAAGGGATAGGTGAAGGGTCCGCTGGGAACGGATATGGTGAGGGGGCCTGTGGGAACGGACGGTTGAGGGCCCGGGGAAGGTAATGGTGAGGACGGGGACTATGGTGAGGTAAACGTACGGTGAGGCTTCGGGGTAACGGAATGGTGAGGGTCCGGGGAACAGACTGGTATAGGGCCGGCGGACGGAATGGTGAGGGTCCGGATGAACAGAATGGGAGGGGAGACCGGGACGGACTGGTGGGAGTTCTAAGGTATGGTGAGGGTCCTGGATAGAATGTTGAGGGAACGAATGGTGAGGGTCGAGGAGAAAGACGGAATGGTGAGGGTCTCGTGGGGTAAATGGGGCGAGGGGGAACTGGATGAGGGTGGTCAGGGAACGAATGGTGAGGGTCGGAGGAAACGATATGGTGAGGGCTCCGCGGGAACGGAATGGTGAGGGTATCCGGGGAACGGAATGGTGAGGCCCGGGGAAGCGAATGGTGGGGTCCGGGGAACGGAATGGTGAGGGTCGTGGAGCGGATGGTGAGGGTCAGGGGAACGGAATGGTGAGGGGCAGGGAACGGGAATGGTGAGGGCCGGGGAACGGAGGTGAGGGTCGTGGAACTAAATGAGGGTGCGGGAATAGGCGGATGGTGAGGGCCCGGAAACGGAGAATGGTGAGGGCCGGGGAATCGCGGAATGGTGGGGACGGCGGGGAACAGAATGGTGAGGACTCGGTGGGAACGGAATTGGTTAGGGCCGGGGTAACGGAATTGGATGGAGGTGTCCGGGGAGCAGAAGTGAGGGCCCGGAGAACGGAATGGTGATGGTCAGGGGAAACGGTTAATTTTGAGGGCCGGGGCGGTGAATGGATGTGAGGGTCGCGGGAATCAGAATGGTGTAGGGTCGCTCAGGTGAAGGATGGTTGATGTTCTCGGTGAAGCGGAATGGTGGGGTCGCGGGGAATCGGAGATGGTGAGGGGCGCCGGGGTAATGGACTAGGTGAGGGTCATTGTAACGCATGTGAGGCTCCGGGGACGAATGGTGTAGCTCCAGGAACGACAGGTGAGGGCCTTGGCGGGGACGGAGATGGTGGAGGGTCTCGTGGGTAGCCGGGAATGTTGAGGGCCGGGGAACGGTAAATGGTGAGGGCTAGGTGATACGGATAGTGATGGTACCGGGGGAACGAATGGTGAGGGTTCCGGGCGGGGTAACGGAATGTGGTGATGGGTCTGAGGAACGTATATGGTGAGGGTCCGGGGAAGTTCGGAATGGTTGAGGGCTCCGGAGAACGGAATGAGGAGTCGAGGGGAACATGATAGTGAGGAGACGCGGGGATATCGGAATGGTGAGGGTCGCATGGAACGGAATGGTGAGGCCCGGGAAATAGGAATGGTGGGAGGCCGCGGGGAACGGATGGTTAGGTGCCTATGAACGGGATTATGGTGAGTGGGCCTGGGAAAGGATGTGGAGGGCCACGGGCGGGTAACGGAATGGTGATGGTTCATGGGATACGGAATGGTGAGTGCTCTCCAGTGGGTAACGAAATGGTGAGGGGCTCGGGACGAGACTGGGAGGGTGGCCGGGGAAACGTAATGTGAGGTCGGGAACGTAATGGTGAGCCGCGGGGAAGCGACGAATGGTGAGGGTCGCGGGGAAACGGAATAGTGTGAGGGGAGACGGGAACGAATGGGGAGGGCACCCGGGAAAGGAATAGGTGAGGGCGCCTGGTAAGTGGCGGATGGTGGAGTTGGCCCGGTGGAACGAATGTGAGCCCGCGGGACGGAATGGTGAGGTCCCAGAGCGGGGGGAACGGAATGGTGTGGAGGGGCCGGGGGAAGGGGAACGGAATGGTGAGGGCCCGGGGAACGGAATGGTGAGGGTCCAGGGAACGGAATGGGACATCTGGTTGCGGCTGTTTCGTCGTGACCAAATGGCCACTGACGCTTCACCGCAGACCGTCCGCCGCAAAGATCGTCTGCTGGAATCTCCACCGCCGGTTGCTTCTAAGGTAAGTTTTATTACTGTTTAGGGTAGGGGGTTAATTTAAGAAGTTTTAGAGGTTAGGGTAGGGGATCGTAGGGTTAGGGCTTAAGGTAGGGGGTTTAGGCACAAGGACCATCATCTGGCCTTATCCACACACCCATAACTCGCTGGCCTTATCCCAACCCACACATCCATAACTGAAGGCAGGACTGTCATCACCGGGGATTAATAATCTAACAGGAGGAGATGTCCAGGATCTGAGCCAGTTAGGGGTCACCTTGAGCCAGTGGTGGGCAGAACTTTCCAGCCCGGAGAGGACAGGCAGACCCGGAACTTGCTCAGTGCAATGGTTATAAACACTAGTGTTATAGAGCGCTCAGTAACTCGGGCTTAGTGCCACCACATTTCCAATAGCATTTTAACCCATCGCTACACGGAAATATTCACTGGTCATTTTCCAGACATTCCTAGTAAGTTTCCGACACGCATAAATGAGAGGTCTAAATGATCCAGGAACGTGGGATCCTTAAAATATCAGTTGTCCCCCTGAGTAAGTAGCAGGCGCTACGGAAGCTGTAGGGAGGGGGTCTTCTCCAGGATTGAGGACGTCTTGTGAAGCCTCTGAAATTAACCGGAAACAGATGCCTGGACTGCGCAAGGGAAGGACTCCAGTTGGAGCGCAGATGCATGGAACACAAAGCGGGAAGGGGGTCTGATGCACAGTGTCTGAGGCAGCGACCACACTGCAGCCACGGAACTGCACGCGGTCAGCATCCATCATCCGACTTAAGTTTGGCAACATCCCCAGTATAGCTAAGCGCTTTCTTCACACCTATGTTTGTGAGTGCCACTCCATATGCCCATTTGACTGCTTTATCTTTATCTATGGAGGCTGCGCTTTTCCCGATTTCTTTTTAGCCCACGAACGTGCCATTTTGGCACTCTTCATTTAACCCCTGGTGGTTTGAGAGTCTGTTCTTCCAGGAGTTTCCTGCTGCAAAGCTTTCCTGAGAAACATGACAGCGCGGGATGCTAAAATCCTTGGGACATGATCTTGCTTGCCCTGGGACTAACCCGTCCTTCTCCATCCCCAGTTGGGAGCCATGACAGCCCTACTCCTGCTGGCCGCGGCAGCCTGCCTTCTGCAGGCCAGTTTTGCCTTCAAAATCGCCTCCTTCAACATCCAGAATTTTGGCATTTCTAAGGTCACTGACCCTGATATTCTAGGCATCCTGATCCAGGTAAGCGTCCTGGCTCATGCTCAGGTTGAGGTCCCTCGTTTGGAAGGACTTGTTGATGATAACTATTATGATTTCCAAGTTCTGCGTGTGTCCATTCCACTCTCACTGGTGCATTAGTAAATTTGACTGAAGGTAGGATGACCAGATGTTCCGGTTTAGCCGGGACCATCCCGGTTTTTAGGGTTCTGTCCTGACTTTTTGGGGTGCCGTCCCGGTTTTTCAATCTCGTTTTGCCACGCATGCGCGGTCGGCAATTTGCCGACTGCAACAGCGCGATCGGCGATTGCCAATCACTCATGCACATGCGTGACAGGCAAGCTCCGATAGCGCATGCGCACGAGCAGCCGGCAATTACCGGTTGCTCATGTGCAGTCAACAGGCATTCTTCGCGCATGCGTGACATCTCTCCCGTTTTTTGCCAGGACAAATATTGTCACCCTACTAAAGGTGAATCGAAATTTGTTAAGGGAAGTTTTCCTCTGCAGGCAAGATGACCTCTTCTCTTGAACACACGCTACAGCCGGGACAATGGCCGGGAGCCATGAATCCGCGATGCGGGGCATCACATTCCATCTGGCGGTGACGGGCATTCAAGTCAATGGCAGTCACCACAAGATCGGGCGCGATGTCCCGCATCGCGGATTCATGATCCCCGGCCAGTATCTATAACAGGGGTGGGGCAACCCCTGTCCTCAGGGGCCACCAACAGGTCAGGTTTTTAGGATATCCCTGCTACAGCTCGAAGACTGAGCCATCTGTGCTGAAGCAGGGATATCCTTAAAACCTGACCTGCTGGTGGCCCTTGAGGACTGGAGTTACCCCACCTCTGATCTATAACCATGCAGTCAAACTCTCTCTGTGTGTTTATGCTTGCCTTATTTATAGTTGAAAAATGTATCCTATTTTGACTTTATCCCTGAACATGTTTCCCGTTAGCTTTATAACACAGCAGTGGACAATTTAGAAATCAGCTGCATGTCGAGCTCAAATGTCCCTGAAAACAGCCCCGGCGTGTTGGCCAGTATGTTGTGGCTCTTCTGTTTGTCTCGCCTTCTTTTCTTACTGCAGATTTTACGGAGATACGACCTTGTCTCAATCCAGGAGGTGAGGAGTTCCGATGACACAGCGATCACCCGCCTTGTCCAGGAGCTGAATGCGTGCGTAGCTTTATTTTAATATGCATTGGGTCGAATACTGTATCAAAGTGATCACAGGGCTAGTAAGTAGAGCAGTGATTCCCAACAGGAGTTTAATGGTGGGGGGGGGGGGTCTCAAAGGGGTTCATAAAAAAATATATACGGGTCCCAGGCAGTGTAGGGGGTTCCTGAGACCGGGTGGGGGCTGCGCACGTAGTAAGCCCCCAAACTGCACCTTACTCTGTGGGGTATAGCTGTCACTTACAGCAGGAGCTTCCAAAGTCACTGCCCACAATGCTTTGCATCAGTAGCAGCAAGGCATTGTGGGGCGTGACTTTGGAAGCTCCCGCAGTGAGTGACAGCTATACCCTCCCATGCTGCCTGCACACTGAGGGGCAGTTTGGGGCATTATTAAGCATGTTCCCCCCCCACAAACTCAGTACACTATACTGCCTAGGATTGGTCACACAGTTTGGGGTAATATTAAGTGCGTGTCCCCCCCCCAACGGACTCAGGACACTATATACTGCCTGGGATCGGTCACACAGTTTGGGGTAATATTAAGTGCGTGTCCCCACAAGCTCAGGACACTATACTGCCTGGGATCGGTCACACAGTTTGGGGAAATATTAAGTGCGTGTCCCCCACCCCACGGACTCAGGACACTATATACTGCCTGGGATTGGTCACACAGTTTGGGGTAATATTAAGTGCGTGTCCCCCCCCCACGGACTCAGGACACTATATACTGCCTGGGATCGGTCACACAGTTTGGGGTAATATTAAGTGCGTGTCCCCCCCCCCACGGACTCAGGACACTATATACTGCCTGGGATCGGTCACACTTTTTGGGGGATTATTAATCTTTCAGCTTTGTCTCTTTAAAGGACTTCATACCTCGAGAGTCACATTTGCTATTTCTACTGATTATATACCACTGGCCTCATGCCCTGTGCCTCTGCTTATGGGTAATATTGAGTGCATCTACGCGTCACGGATCCAGCGCTTCAGCGCTTATACCACTAAAACTCTTTTTCATTTACAAATACACACAAACACTACCCCCCAAAAAACAACTACACGACCCCCCCCCCCCAATACCCCCCCTCCCCCCCCCCCCACAATATACACATTATATATACATATATACACTTACATTAGACCTCTCACTAAACTGGCGGAGTGGGCGCTGCTCTTGTTGCTGCCGAGCCCGTCTTCCCAGCTGCTTGCCGGCCTCTGCGACGTCGGCTCACGCCGGAAGTTGCGACACGCACTTCGGGCTCGGCAGCATCAAGATGCCCGACCAGCGCCGGCAGGGCCCCCCCCCGCAGCCCCGCCAGGATAGTGAGGGAGAGAGGCAGCAGCAGGAGGGCGGCAACCTGCAGAGAGCCGCAACTAGGAGCCGAAAGAGCCGCGTGTCCCGGAGCCGCAGGTTCCCGACTCCTGGTCTAGGCTATTGAAATGCTTCACTTGAGAGGTTAGGTTTCCCTTAAAGGTGGGGAGAGAAGGTGCTTGCTGTATACTGAGTGTGAGGGAGTCCCACAGGTAAGGGGCAGTGAGGGAGAGAAGGTGCTTGCTGTATACTGACCAGCCCTACTCTGCTGGCCGCGGGCAGCCTGCCTTCTGCAGGCCAGTTTTGCCTTCAAAATCGCCTCCTTCAACATCCAGAATTTGTGCATTTCTAAGGTCATGACCCTGATTTCTAGGCATCCTGATCCAGGTAAGCGTCTGCTCATGCTCAGGTTGAGGTCCCTCGTTCGGAAGGACTTGTTGATGATAACATATTATGATTTCCAATTCTGGTGGTCCATTCCACTCTCACTGGTGCATTTAGTAAATTTGACTGAAGGTAGGATGACCAGATGTCGGTTTAGCCGGGACCATCCCCGTTTTTAGGGTTCTGTCCGATTTTGGGGTGCCGTCCCGGTTTTTCAATCTCGTTTGCCACGCTATGCGAGGTCGGCAATTTGCCGACTGACAACAGCGCGATCGGCGATTGCCAATCACTCATGCACATGCGTGACAGGCAAGACTCCATAGCGCATGCGCACGAGCAGCCGGCAATTACCGGTTGCTCATGTGCAGTCAACAGGCATTCTTCGCGCATGCGTGACATTGTCCGTTTTTGCCAGGACAAAATATGTCACCCTACTAAAGGGGTGAATCGAAATTTGTTAAGGGAAGTTTTCCTTGCAGGCAGATGACCTCTTCTCTTGAAAACACACGCTAAGCGGGACAATGTGCGGGAGCCATGAATCCGCGCTGCGGGCCTCACACTTCCATCTGGCGGTGACGGGCATTCAAGTCAATGGCAGTCACCACAAGATCGGGGCGATGTCCGCATCGCGATTTATGATCCCCGGCCGTACTATAACAGGGGTGGGGCAACCCCTGTCCTCAGGGGCACCAACAGGTCAGGTTTTTGGAATCCCTGCTACAGCTCGAAGACTGAGCCATCTGTGCTGAAGCAGGGTAATCCTTAAAACCTGACCTGTGGTGGCTTGAGGACTGGAGGTACCCACCTCTGATCTATAACCATGCAGTCAAAATCTCTCTGTGTGTTTATGCTTGCCTTATTTATAGTTGAAAAATGTATCTATTTGACTTTATCCCTGAAAATGTTTTCCCGTTAGCTTTATAACACAGCAGTGACAATTTAGAAATCAGCGCATGTCGAGCTCAATGTCCCTGAAAACAAGCCCCGGCGTGTTGGCCAGTATGTTGTGGACTCTTTGTTGTCTCGCCTTCTTTTCTTACTGCAGATTTTACGGAGATACGACCTTGTCTCAATCCAGGAGGTGCGAGTTCCGATGACACAGCGATCACCGCCTTGTCCAGGAGTGAATGCGTGCGTAGCTTTATTTTAATGCATTGGGTCGAATAACTGTATCAAAGTGATCACAGGGTAGTAAGTAGTAAGCAGTGATTCCCAACAGGAGTTTATGGTGGGGGGGGGGGTCTCAAAGGGGTTCATAAAAAAAATATATACGGGTCCAGGCAGTGTAGGGGGTTCCTGAGACCGGGTGGGGGACTGCCGAACGTAGTAAGCCCCCAAACTGCCACTTATCTGTGGGGTATAGCTGTCACTTACAGCAGGAGCTTCCAAAGTCACTGCCCAAATGTTTGCATCAGTAGCAGCAAGGCATTGTGGGGCGTGATTTGGAAAGCTCCCGCAGTGAGTGACACAGCCATACCTCCCATGCTGCCTGCACACTGAGGGGCAGTTTGGGCATTTTAGCATGTTCCCCCCCACAAAACTCAGTACAAATAAGCCTAGGATTGGTCACACAGTTTGGGGTAATATTAGTGCGTGTCCCCCCCCCAACGGACTCAGGACACTATATACTGCCCTGGGATGTCACACAGTTTGGGGTAATATAAGTGCGTGTCCCCACAGATCAGGACTATAAGACCTGGGACGGTCACACAGTTTGGGGAAATATTAAGTGGGTGTCCCCCACCCCAAGGACTCAGGACAACTATATAATGCCCGGATTGGTCACCAGTTTGGGGTAATATAAGTGGCGTGTCCCCCCCCCCACGGACTCAGGACATATATACTGCCTGGGATCGGTCACACATTTTGGGGTAATATTAAGTGGGTGTCCCCCCCACGGACTCAGGACACTATATAAGCCTGTGGGATTGGTCAACAGTTTGGGTAATATTAAGTGCGTGTCCCCCCCCCCCCCACGGACTCAGGACACATATTACTGCCTGGGATCGGTCAACAGTTTGGGGTAATATTAAGTGCGTTCCCCCCCCCACGGACTCAGGACACTATATACTGCCTGGGATTGGTCCACACGTTTGGGGTAATATTAAGTGCGTGTCCCCCCCCCACGGATCAGGACACTATATACTGCCGGGATGGTCACACAGTTTGGGGTAATATTAGTGGTGTCCCCCCCACGGACTCAGGAATACTATATACTGCCTGGGATCGGTCACACTTTTTGGGGGATTATTAATCTTTCAGCTTTGTCTTTAAAGGACTTCATACCTCGAGAGTCAATTTGCTATTTCTACTGATATATACCACTGGCCTCATGCCTGTGCCTCTGCTTATGGGTAATATTGAGTGCATCTACGCGTCACGGATCCAGCGCTTCAGCGCTTACCACGAAAACTCAAACCAAAACACACAACACACCCCCAAAAAAACAACACGACCCCCCCTCCCAAAACACACCACCCCCCCCCCACCATAACACACACACCCCCCCCCCACAAATACACAAAAACAAAACACACATTAGACCTCCACTAAACGGCGGAGTGGGCGCTGCTTGGTGCTGCCGAGCCGTCTTCCCGCTGCTTGCCGGCCTCTGCGACGTCGGTCACGCCGAAGTTGCGAACACGCACTTCGGGCTCGGCAGCATCAAGATGCCGACCAGCGCCGCAGGGCCCCCCCCGCAGCCCCGCCAGGATAGTGAGGGAGAGAGGCAGCAGCAGGAGGGCGGCAACCTGCAGAGAGCCGCAACTAGGAGCCGAAAGAGCGCGTGTCCCGGAGCCGCAGGTTCCCGACTCCGGTTAGGCTATTGAAATGCTTCACTTGAGAGGTTAGGTTTCCCTTAAAGTGGGGAGAGAAGTGCTGTGTATACTGAGTGTGAGGAGTCCCACAGGTAGGGGCAGTGAGGGGGAAGGTGCTTGCTGTATACTGAGTGTGGAGGAGTTCCACAGGTAAGGGAGAATGAGGGAGAGAAGGTGCTTGTGTATAATGAGTGTGAGCGAGTTCAAGGTAAGGGCAAGGGGCAGTGAGGGAGAGAAGGTGCTTGCTGTATACTGAGTGTGAGCGAGTTCCACAGGTAAGGGACAGTGAGGGAGAGAAGGTGCTTGCTGTATACTGAGTGTGAGGGAGTTCCACAGGTAAGGGGCAGTGAAGGAGAGAAGGTGCTCGGTGTATACGGAGTGTGAGTGAGTTCCACAGGTAAGGGAGAGTGAGGGGAAAGGTTTAAGGCGAGAGAGCAGTAGAGGTGAAAGGGATGGAGAGGCGACAGTTATTGGTATGTAGCCCCCTTTGTGGACTACTAGTTAGTATAAGGGGTTATTAGTCTTAATGGGGTAACTGTGTGCTCACTCCGCTCACTCCCCTCCCATCATGTGATGAAGAATGACTTGCAGAAAGGAAAGCCTCTCCCCAGTAGGTGTCGTGACCAGTGATGTCATCATAAGGAGATGGGAGGGTATATATAGCTCCCCAGAATGTTCTAGAACCAGGTTCCCCGAGAGTGGCAGTTGGAGAGGGCCTCGCTGTAAGTCATGTAAGTATGTGGAAGTGTATAGGTAGATGTACCAATGAGGTCTTCTCACCTTTATTGTTTTCAGTTAGGGAACGTGCCCCTGTAGTTAGCGCCTATAGTAATGGCCCAAGATTGTACTCATTCGGGAAGAGGAGTGAGCGTGTGCTCAGCAGGAGTTCTCGGGGTAGTAGCTGCGGAAAATAAATCAGATCGGCCGCACTGGCAGGTCCTTAGTAAACTCCCGATCCAATATGCATGGACAAGGTGGACGGTGCACAGAGTGACGAGACACTGAACCCTAGGAAGCAGAGCGCACGCCCGCCCCATGGGCCCACGTAAGATGGGGAGTTATTGGTGCTATACGGGAGATTGCCCGTCTAACCAATACTAAGGGACAGAAGTATAAGTACCTCCCTAGTTTAGGAGTCGGAGCTACAAAGGGAAGAAGCGCCGAGTAACCATATGATTTGCCACCGGTTCATGTCTGAAGGGAAGCACATGTTGTATGTAGAGAATGAAACAAAGCTCGTCTGTATACTGTAAAAGCTCCTGGCTCCCGTATTGTTCTATCTGTATATTCATGCTCCGACTGCATCCCGCATCCTGAAAAGGTATGAGAGACTGAGCAGTGCCCAGTATACTGTCCATCTGATGTAAACTTCTTTAGAGCCGGGCAAGGAGGGTTGCAGGTAGAGCGCAGGAGACGAGCAGGGGCAGAGCGAGCGATCAAAATTGATATGTAGGGTGGAGCAGATGAGGGGAGAGCCTCGAAGGGAAGGAGGAGAACTTTGTAGCCGATCCGAAACTTGACGGGAAGCCAGGGGAGGGATTTAAAGGAGGAGATGCGCAGAGGCTGTTTTGGGAGAAAGTTAAATTATTCAAGCGGCAGAATTTTCTATAGGTTGCAATGGAGAAAGTTGTGAGGCCGGGAGGCCTGTTATCCGTATGTTACAATAATCCAGACGGGAGAGGATACGGGCAGGCATCTTAACAGGGGAAAGGACAGATCTTGGCAATATTACGGAGGAAAAGCGACAAGTTTTAGCCATGCCGTGAATATGAACGGAGAAGGGAAAGGGAGGAGCCAAATGTCACACCTGGGCATCGCGCTTTGGCGACTGGATTGGTGTTAGAACCGTTTACAGTGATCAAAAAACAGGATTAGGCCAGATTAAGGTGGAAATATGAGGAGCTCAGGTTTAGACACATTAAGTTTGAGGCTGCGGAGCGCCATCTACAGGGATATGACCAGGAGGCAATCCGAGACTTGGGACTGGATTGCAGGAGTGAGGGTCGGGGTGGGTAGATATATCCGCGTATCATCGGCATAGAGGCGACACAGAAGGTCCATAGAGTGGGTGAGGTCACCAAGTGATAGAGTGTAGGGAGAGAAAAGGAGAGGTCCCAGGACAGAGGGTTAGGAACGTCACTGTCATGCTCAGTGTTATCACAAAATATTTTAATTAGGAACGTTCTGGCGAGGAGGGAAGAGTCCAAAGAAGGTTTCCAAAATGTAAAACGACAAGAACACAATGCTGAACCTGACATATTATTATTATTATTATTAATAATAATGTGGCTGCCCTACTGAATTAAATAAATGCCAATCACATTAGTTATGTAAATAATCAGAGAGCCAAACTAATTAATAATTTAGGGACAGCATTGCTCCCCCGTGTGAGTGGCCTGTGCGTTCAATCTGAATATTGATCAAAACATCACAAGGCGCAACATTTTCATTTAAAAAATAAGTATTAATTTCTAAATGAATGTAAATTAAAACAGAACTATTTATCAGGCTATTGATGTAGTTGGTTAAAGACGTAACATGAATGACGATCTTAATTCTGTCACAATTATCTGGATCTCTATGATAACCTGAGCAGTACTGATGAGGAAAATGTCATCATATTAATCTAAATATAGATTTAAACACCGAGCACTAACTGAACCGGAATATTCCCAGCAGCACTGCAGGTGCCATCAACATGTATTTAACATTAGGACCCATGTTTAATAAGCAGTCACCTATCACAATACTCCATCCGGTGATGGAATACTCCCTCCGGTGATGGAAGGCTCCCTCCAGTGATGGAAGACTCCCTCCGGTGATGGAAGACTCCCTCCGGTGATGGAATCACTCCCTCCGGTGATGGAAGCTCCCTCGGTGATGGAGAATACTCCCTCCGGTGTGTGGAATACTCCCTCCGGTGATGGAAGGCTCCCTCCGGTGATGGAAGGCTCCCTCCGGTGATGGAATACTCCCTCCGGTGATGGAATACTCCCTCCGGTGATGGAAGACTCCCTCCGGTGATGGAAGGCTCCCTCCGGTGATGGAAGACTCCCTCCGGTGATGGAATACTCCCTCGGTGATTGGAAGGCTCCCCCGCGTGATGGAATGCCCCTCCGGTGATGGAAGAATCCCTCCGGTGATGGAAAAATCCCTCCGGTGATGGAAGACTCCTCGGTGATGAATACTCCCTCCGGTGATGGAATACTCCCTCCGGTGATGGAAGACTCCCTCCGGTGATGGAATACTCCCTCCGGTGATGGAAGACTCCCTCCGGTGATGGAATACTCCCTCCGGTGATGGAAGACTCCCTCCGGTGATGGAATACTCCCTCCGGTGATGGAAGATACCTGTCGACCCTAAATCTATGTCTTCCTTTTGCTATGTTTCATGCTACTATGCGTATATAAGTTTCAGTTGGGGTTCTAATAACGCATATATTGGGTGGATGTGTCCATCATAATTGGTCAAATTGTCTCACGTCTACTTACTGTCCCACTACTCTTTGTCCAATTTGCAGAGCCACCGGGTTACACTACAATGTGCTCATCTCTGATCATCTGGGGCGCAGCTCTTACCGGGAGAAGTATGCCTATATATACAGGTGGGTGTGGGGCCCGGCTGCCACCTATTCATTGTGAGTGGCTGCCTCTTCACGCCATCTCCAATATGTCTTTCCAACTGTGGCATGGATGTGGTCTTTATCTGAAATATATTCTTCTTTTAGTACACTGCAGTAGCCATGGACAATGGAGAGTAGAGGGCCTTCTCATACGTTTGCCACCTGTCTTCAGATCCCATGGACAGGTTACAGCCGGTCCAGCTGTTTCACTGAAGTTAGGACATTTAAAAACATGAGCTGGCTCAGGCCTTGCTTTGAGTGGGGAGGCGCCGAGGTGGTCAGATAACAACACCAGACAGACAGATTTAAAAAAAAGTTAAATAGGTAGATTTGCTTACCTGTCCTGGCAGAGCGTTTTTGGACAATACTGATGATGGGTTGGCTCCAAGGGTATAGTTGGCCAGGCTGGCCCATCCCAGTAGAAAAGCTTGGAGCAGATGGAGAGGGTGTGATGACCTCGGTTCATTGTCCACTCTTCTGACACCCATGTCTTACCTCTGCAGGGAGGATATCCTAAAGCCAACACAGTGGTACCACTACGATGACGGCTGTGAAAACTGCGGGACGGACACGTTCATACGGGAGCCCTTTGTGGCCCGGTTCGCTTCTCTCACTACTGGTATACTGGCGAATATAGCCGCAGATACAGGCTTTCCTTACATGCTCCAATATCATCGTCATCATCATCATCATCATCTAGCTGGAGCCCCCTCCACGAAGAGCCTACAATCTAATATACAGGGAGGTGAAGTGACTCTGGTAACCTATTCTGGAACCGGAGGATCTATTTCTAGTGACCACTACCTTAACCCATTCAGAGCCAGAGAGATCTGCAATGGATTAAATCACATGAATTATCCAGATATGTCATTGTCACAAAATGTGTAAGGCAGATTCCCCAGCATTGCAGATGTAGACAAACGGAAGGATCAGGTCTACCCTATACTACCATCACTAGCCCCCCACACATGCTCAGCAACTATAGAGAAAATAAAGAGAAAAAGGAACCCCAATTAAGTAGCACTCTCTCACCTAATTGGACGATTTATGTAAGAAATAAAACATCATTTATTATGAACATACGATAAAATACAGGGCTTTAAAATAAACAACGAAACAACGCATTTTTGATCCAGTTGGAGTATTGGAAGCCCTGCTGGCAAACAATGCTTATTACAGTGTATTAGTTATGAACCATTGTCCTTAGTGATAGCTGTATAAAGATAATCTGCCAAGGGAAAAGGGTGAAATCATTCTAAAAAGCCAAGATAAAAATGCCAGCAGCTGCCTGGAGTAACACATGGTGCACAGTTCAGAGAACCTATTAATTAAGTGCATCCCACACATGCGCGACAGAGAGGCCTCTGGGATGCCATCATGGCGGTGCTGTACCTGTACACACCACAAGGTGGAGCACCAACACAATAGTAGCAGGATATTGGCTTGTTACTCTCCCTCTGCTTGATCTTATTGCAGCACTAACCAGATCATTCAGAGTTGTGTCAGTGTAATGTGATTTTATTGTGCTGCTGAAGTGCTGCAAACAAGTGTGACTCGTTAAAAACTGCAAATGAAATCCACGTACCTTTATAATTATGCTGCGCTTACTAACTTTCAGAATTTGGAAGGTATATACAGTAGTTCATCAAGAAATCAACACAAGAACCATTCCGGGATTCCACAGCCGCCATTGTTCACACTCACTTTTCAAAGTCTCCTTGCACTATAATTCTTACATGGATTGTATGAGTTCCATAGTGTTTGCCCACCTGTGGGCACTCGCCTCTCACTCGCCTTCCCCTCCCCCCGTAAAGCAATGAGTACATATATGTTAAGACAAACTGAGACTATAGAAGGTCCTTGCCTCAAGCACTGGAGTGGCCAACTCCAGTCCTCAAGGGTCACCAACAGGTCAAGTGTTAAGGATATCCCTGCTTCAGCACAGGTGGCTCAATCAGTGGCTCAGTGTTGAAGCAGGGATATCCTTAACACCTGACGTGCCTGTGGCCCTTGAGGACTGCAGCTGGCCACCCCATGTCTACATGGTCAGTGAGCTGGTTTCTCCTTGTCTTGCTTGCTCCTCAGAGCTGAAGGATTTCACCCTGGCTTCCATCCACACCAGCCCAGATTACGCCGTGCGGGAGGTGGATGCCCTTTATGACGTGTGGGAAGATGCAAAGCAGCGTGCGCTCACTGAGGTTTGTAGATTTATTGTCATCATCTTTTATTTATAAGGCTCCAACATTCTCCGCATGGCGACACCGCGGGGGGATCAGTGACAGTGACGCACGCACCGTATAACATGGAATATAATGGCGTCGCACCCCGTCCTGATACAATAAAGATCACCCTCCCTGCTTGGGCGAGCTTACTGTATAAAAGCAAGGTATTTCCCCATTCAGGGGTGCCAGGACAAGAAGGAGCGAGCAGGGGGGCTGTAGCAGGGATTGTGTTGAAATGTCTTTAAAAAATGTTCCACCGTTGACGTCATCTGCAGAGACATCAATCTCCTTCATGCTTCACCCGCCCCCGGCCTCTTTAGTTGCATGCAGTGGTCTGTAAGCTAACCTCTGCCTGTTTCGCCATAGTTAGGAGGAATGTGATCTCCCTTGGTGCCCAGGGTGGTTGTATTTAGGCTTCCATGTTTAACCCTCCCCACGGGGGAAGCAGTTTACCTGCATGGTGCAATGAAACCAGTCATTTGTCCTTTTTACTGTATATTTGCAGTTGCCAAAAGCAACTAGTTTCTGAAGGAACTACCCCCAAGACATACAGTAGACTCTATGTGAGGCAGGTCTTGCTGGGTTGGGTCCGTGCCAACAGGGAGCCTTGGTGTGTCATAGATGGGCTTTCTGTTGGGTATTTGGATGTTGTCCGAGGCGATTAGCTGTAATTATTACCCTAGTGGTAGAGGTGCTAGTCTGTGAAGTGGGAGAACCAGGTTGGAGACCCTTGGTGCTTGGCACATTTACAAGTTTGCGAACTGTAAGAGACATTGGAATAATAGAGCTCTTTAAAGGGGGGTTACCTACATAACACGGGGAATACCCGAACCCTGCAACCCACCCTATACACTCTCAGGTCCTTCTCTTGGCGGCATGGTTAGGAGGATCTCCCCTCTGCAGGATATCCTGATTTTGGGAGATTACAATGCGGACTGCAGTTATGTGAAAGACAAACACTGGCCAAGTATTCGTCTCCGGCACGCGGGCAGCCTCCAGTGGCTCATTGGAGATGAGATAGACACCACCGTGAGCACCAACACCCACTGTGCCTACGACCGGTAAGGTATATATGAGCCTGTAAGGTATATATGAGGAACATATACGGTATCCCTAGGATGATTTATCCTCCTCCAAACAAGGTTCCCCAAAAGGTTCAAACGACACAACATGCATTATTTCCGGATGGCGGTTATCTCTCTCCCTTCACTCTCTCACTGCTCCCCGACTGTCCTCCTACCAATGGCGCTGCCCGATTGCGCTCTGCCTCCTATTAATACACCCTGATCTGTTTCTAACGGCGCTGTTTGCCTCTAGGTTGGTTGCTAGCGGAGCAGAAATGCAGAGGGCGGTTCTGCCAGGCACAGCCAAGGCTTTTAACTACCAGGAGGCATACGGCCTCACGTACGACATGGTGAGGAATAAGCGATCCGATGCAGAGGGCTGAGGGTGGTTCTCATGTTTATATATAGTACATCTTCTATGTAGGGTCACATTTTGAATAGGTGTTGCAGTGTATAATGTTTTTTTTATTATCATATATGCACTTTCAGCCTCTTCCAATTTTGCCAAAATCTACGATGATTTATATAAATTGGAATATGTTTGTTACAAATATCGCAGGAAATAGCAATATAGATGCCTTGCGTTAAGATACATATATACGTATTATGTTAAAGTTGGAAGATTTTTATGGCTTGCCCCATCTTCAGCAGAGACTTGTTAAGCATTTTTGGCGTGATTAATACAGCGCTACACTCCAGCACAATATTACATATTCATTGCCAGCCAGCGCAACGTAAGAATATGTAACGCCTCCCTTACTCCACCTACTCCCACCCAAAACCACTCCCAACAGCGCAAGAACACGCACAAGTACGACATTGAAATAAAGACACCGACATGTTAAACATATCCGGGAAAGAGCGCAGCAGGAGGGGATCATTCCTGCTAGATTTACACTACATTTGCCTTGATACATAGAACCCGATACCTTGATCTGAAATCGCAGAAAGTATTTGGGACATCCATGTGACATATCTATGACACCCTGATGTGAATTCAAATAAGTCATTGGGATCTTTATCAAAACCAACCCACATGTACTCATCTGTGTTTAATATTGGGTGCCAGTGTGTGTGATTGGGATGGGAGATGCGCCAGCCATAATCTGCATTATACATACATTACAGGAGATATCTCCTTCCAAAGGGTTCTCCCGACACATTATCTCATAGAACAGCACAAAGAAAACACGGCGGAGACCCACATCCTCTCCTTTATCTTACAGGCCAAAGCAGTGTCCGATCACTACCCGGTGGAGTTGGAGCTGCGTGTTGACCGTGAGTAGACTAACGGGAATAAGATGGATAACCAGGGAGGTTCTGTGCTCTGGGAAATGGGGAGACCCAAGTCACATAACGTTTACACGGAGAACCCCACGACTAGGAGGCAGTATGATGTATGGTTAGGCGGGAATGGTGGGTCACAAAGAAGCTGGTCAAAATGAAGACTTTAAGACAGGTTCTTGCTGCAGAGCTGATTATATCACTGGAAATGTTCTTTGCTGCACGTTTGTTATTCAATGGGTAGCTAGCCCCTTTGGCAGGAAAGGGTCCATCATTCTAATTGCTTCAGCCACTCCTCTTTCTTGATGATGTCAGGAAGTGTCACACTTCCCAGGACGTGATGTCAGCCTGTGATCCCACCTGCCCAGTTGCAGCCTGACATCACTTCCAGTAGATAATAATGCGACAAACCACCGGCTTACCAAGAAACCATCTCCTCACCAAGTGCCCGTATCTGTCTCTCCCTCCCAACAGCTTTCTACGACGGTCAGCGATTCGCGGTCAGCTCCGCCGTGGGGATAAACGGAGGCGTGTCCCTCAATGGCCTCTGCGACTGCGTTGGGGTGGACTTCACATCGTGCCAGGCACGCTGCGGAGCCTATTCTAAAAGCTTCCCGTGTAATTGCAACGCGGCCTGCGGTCAGTACGACAGCTGCTGTGCTGATTACAAGTCTTACTGTGTGGTATAGATTCCCAACACTTCCAAAGCTGTCTAAAGAAATAGCAATTAAACTCAATGTTTACCAGCGTGCCCTCATCCACTCAATAAACTGTGGCATGCAGAAGGCCGCTGCCCATGTGTGTTTTATTCACCCACCGACCTCACAGGGGTTAATAAACAAAAGCAGGTACAAAAAGTTGAGGTTGGTCCAGTTCCACATTGACATACAGAAGAGACCCGGTTCGATGTGTCCTTGATGGACTTGTCCAGGGGTCGTAGGATTCGCTGGACGAAAGAAAATGGCGACACAATGTGCAGTGAATTAACTTTATATAGTTGGGGGGGGGGGGGATTTAGAGGGGGAAGGGGAATCCATCATCTTTCACTCTCATACCAAAATCCCCGAGATCTTATGCGTGTTTTATTCTATGTAGGAGGTGCATGAAGTTAATTCACCTGAGGAGAGGGGCTGGAATTTTGGGTTGGTCCCGTTAGCCGAGAGGATACATAATGCTGACACAGTTACATTATTACACACTAATGTGTGTTATTATTATGTAGCAACATTGTTGTCATTTCTTTGGTGCGTAATAACTACAGTACAAAACCTAAAATAGGATACAAAGATAATCAGAGCAAGAGAGCACTACTGATAGCATCCAGAATATGACAAAATAATCATGAAAAGGAAAGTGCGTTTTCCATAAAAATTATCTAATGGTCACAGGACAAAAAAATAGCAAGGGCGCTACCCCACCAACGCGTTTCACGCTAAAAGAAGCGCTTTCTCAAGGTTAAAACCTAAAATAACACAAAACTGTTACATAAACCAACAGAACTATTGTTGGCCCCATTATGCAGGTGAGAAGAGCACGGTGACATTGAAACAAGTTAGGAAACAGTGATATAATAGTTGCAATTGCGCCATGTTGGTTGCGGAGTCTCGGGGGTTGTGGAGAAGCAGAAATGGGTGAACGTCCAACTCTGAACAGCAGAGGGAGCTAGAGTACACCTGAAGGTTCGGGCACAGTAGAATAAAGGCAATGGGCCATGTTTACTAAGCAGTGCTATTACATATGAAGATACCTTATACCAGGGGTGCGCAAACTTCTGTTGCTGCGACCCCTGCCTCCACTCCCGCGGTGCTCGCGCCCCTCTTACCTTCCTGTCACGACGTCACCGCGTTGCCATGGCGACGGGCGCGTGTGGTCATGTCACATTACCGCGGCGATATTTGACGTCGCGTTGCCATGTCAACAGGTCATCTGAAGCCGGCTGAATCACGGTAAGTTCGGTTGCAGAAGCCTCAGGCGATCCCCCAGCATTTCATTTAAATGCTTTGGGGAAGAGCGGGGGGCCTCTGCACCCGCTGCGCCCCCCCCCCCCCAAATCCTGCGCCCCCCAGTTTGCGCACCCCTGCCTTAAACCAGCTGTGTCCCCCCCCCCCCCCCCCCCCCCAAATCCTAACTCCAGTCCTTAAGGCCACCAACAGGTCGGAGTAGGGGATATCCTGCTTCAGCACAGTGCTCAGTCATTGACAGCCGCTGATTGAGCTACGTGGGATGAAGCAGGGATATCCTGAAAACCTGACCTGTTGGTGGCCCTTGAGGACTGGAGTTGGCCGTCCTGCCTTACACCCTATTGAAGGGAATCAGCCATAAGGTATCTTCTAGCGGCGGAAAGTGTTTAATGAATAGGGTTGTCAGGTGTCCAGTACTGAAAAGGCCTGTCCTGTATTTGGACACTGTCCAGTAAAGAATTAGAGGTAATACTGGACATGTATGTCTCCGGTATTACCTCTCTGGGAGTGTATGTGTATACCGGTATTACCTCTCTGGGAGTGTATGTGTATACCGGTATTACCTCTCTGGGATGTGTGTGTATACCGGGATTACCTCTCTGGGCGTGTATGTGTATACCGGTATTCCTCTCCTGGACATTTATATGTATACCGGTATTACCTCTCTCTGGGCGTGTATCGTGTATACGGGGTATTACATCTTTGGCGGGTATGTGTACCGTTTTACCCTCTCTGGCGTGTATGTGTATACCGGTAATTACCTCTCTGGGCGTGTATGTGTATCCGGTATACCTCTCTGGCGTGTGTGTATACCGTTATACCTCTCTGCGCGTGTAGTGTGTATACCGTATACCTCTCTGGGCTTTTATGTTTTTTCCGGTATTACCTCTCTGGGCGTGTATGTGTATACCGGTATTACTCTCTGGGCGTGTATGTGTATACCGGATTACCTCTCTTGGGCGTGTATTGTATACCGGTATTACCTCTCTGCGCTGTATGTTATACCGGTATTACCTCTCTGGGCGTGTATGTGTATAAACGGTATTACCTTCTCTGGGGTTACGTGTAACCGGTACCGTCTCTGGCGGTATGTGTATACCGTTTACCTCTCTGGACATTTATATGTATACCGGTATTACCTCTCTGGGCGTGTATGTTATACCGTATTAGCCTCTGGGCGTGTATTGTAATACCCGGTATTACCATCTCTGGGTGTGTATGTGTAATCCGGTATTACCTCTCTGGGCTTGTATGTGATACCGTATTACCTCTCGGGCGTGTATGTGTATATCGGTATTACCTCTCTGGGCGTGTATGTGTATACTGGTATTACCTCTCTGGTGTGTTGTGTATACCGGTATTACCTCTCTGGGCGTGTACGTGTATACTGGATTACCGTCTCTGCGTGTGTGTATAACCGTATTACCTCTCTGGGCGTGTATGTGTGTATACGGTATACTCTCTGGGTGGGTAGGTGACGGTATACCCTCTGGGCGTGTATGTGTATACCGGTATTACCTCTCTGGGCGTGTATGTGTATACCGGTATACCTCTGCTGTGGTGTACGTGTATACCCGTTACCTCCTCTGGGCGTGTATGTGATACCGGTATTACCTCGTCTGGACATTTATATTATACCGGTATTACCTCTCTGGGCGTGTATGTGTAACCGTATTACCTCGCTGGGTGCGTATGTGTATACCGTATTACCTCTCTGGGTGTGTATGTGTATACGCGATACTCTCTGGGCTTGTATTGTAACCGGTATTACCTCTCCTGGGCGTGTATGTGTATACCGTATTACTCTCCTGCGTGTATGTGTATACCGGTATTACCTCTTGGGTGTGGAGTGTATACCGGTATTACCTCTCTGGGCGGTGTACGTGTTACCGGTATTACCTCTCTGGGCGTGTATGTGTAACCGTATTCCGTCTCTGGTGCGTGTATGTGTATAGCCGCTATTACCTTCGTCTGGGCGTGTATGTGTATACAGTATACCCGTCTCTGGGCGTGTATGTTGTATACCGGTATTACCTCTCTGGGCGTGTACGGTGTATACGGTATTACCTCATCTTTGGCGTTTATGTGGTATCCGTATTACCTCTCTGGGTGTGTACGTGTATACCGGTATTACCTCTCTGGGCGTGTACGTGTATACCGGTATTACCTCTGTGGACATAGTGACCTGACTGGCTTGGGGGCCGTGGGATTTCCCTGAGCGGGGCTGTTGCTAGGAGAATGGTCAGCTTCCTTCATCCTGATTGGCAGCATTACACAGCAGCAGCCAATCAGGAGGAGGTGTCAGGAGCCTGTGGGTGGGGCTAAGGAGAGGAGGAAACAGCATGGAGTGGAGAGATGTGTGCGCTGAATGTGTGTGTGTCTCACACCTTTTACCATCGTGTCCAGTATTTTTGGAGAAGCCGCCTGGCAATCCTACTTATGAAACAACGCCACTTAGTAAATAAGTTTGGTTTTTTTGCCCAGGCGCAGATCCCTGCCCTGTTGAACTCACGCCGGACCGCCACGGATGTAATCACTATTATTTGCTAACGAAAGCCAACTGCTTTGTTATTGGTAGATATAATTGAAGCCAAATGTATGCCGGCAGGCTAAAGAATACTTGGTTATACCAATGGAAAGTACTGCATAATAAATGCCCCTGCTGCAGTAAACAAGCATACTGGATACATTTGAGATAGCCAAAAATACGGTTATTTAGGAGGGACTTAGCAGGACCAGCAGCGGTACACTGTGTCCCTGCTGGAACCTGGGAGCTGCTCCAATCGGCTCATAATGCAGCTTCAAAGGACACAGGACGCGGGGAAAGTCTACCCCTCTCCTCTACACAACTTCAAAGGGGACAGAAGTGCCGGCCAAGCGGGGCAGGAGGGGCGAGCGGACACACTTCACGTGAAGTCACATGGCGCTGGGATTGCAACATCTCCTTTTCATTTTCTGACAATGCACAAAATGAGGATGGAAATGCGGTGTGAATAACATAGCACAGATGGTAAAAATAAATTTAAAAAAAAGGCAGTTCAGGCAGATGTGGAGGTTAGCGGCGGACACGGACCACATCGCCCAATGAGTCTGGCTATTCTGCGCTGCAACTGGGCACTTCTGGTCCAGCTGGCAAGTGAATCCCTTCTACTTATCTGCTGGTTACAATATCAGCACAGACCTAGCACAGCTGTGGGTACAAATCCAAGTCAAACAGAGGACTGCTCGAATGCAGTCTGAGCCAAAGAACTGCACGTAGAAATAACTGACCATAGAGGATAATTATAATAATTGGATATACATGGATATGGTTATTTTCTCCACTCTATACACAGGAACAGGCACGTCAGCAGTATATATATATATATATGTGGATGGGGTTCCACCCTTGAGGTGGCTGCATGAAGTATAAGGGCAAAGCACATTGGAACCGACACAAGTACTATTTCTTTTATTGGCCCCATGAAGATGAAAGAATGACACTCAATTGGCAGACAGACATTCAACAGGGTCACCGGAGTCGTCCATGTGCTCTGCACATTTATGCCCCAATGTGGCCCAATGTTCCTGCCACTAGTCTGTGACCACCTGTCCTCACCACGGTCTGCAGAAATGTGCCAAGCTCCTTCTAGTTCCTCAGAAACCACTCCAAATAAATGCTGAAGAAGCCGTTCTTCTGAGTCCCGATAGTCACTCAGGAGATGAAACCCATAAGGCCCAAAGCTGCAATGCTCCCAGCTGTATTGCTAATCGGGAAACATCAAACGGGTCCCTCTGGGGTTATCCCTCTGCTGGTAGCTTAGAGGAAAGGGAGTCACTGGGCAAAGCGCAGAGGGAAATTAAAGTGGAATAGCTTTGCAATGACTACAGGTCTAGACTCCTTGGCAGGGTCCGGGAACGTGAGTCAAAATGAGCTGGATAAACAAGGCAGTAATTGCTGCTTTCTGAACAAAAGGGGGTACATCAAGGAGGCAGAACAGCAAGGCTGGCCATAAATGGGACTTTATCCTGGAAAAAGACAGGCTGTGTGTCAGCCATACCGGTGCTAGGGAAGAAGATCGGCTGTGGACCATTACTGGATTACTCTGTGGTTAAACATTCGTCGTTCACATTAACTTTATGACAAAGGTTTTCTTCTTCAGACGTGCAAAGTAGAGCAAGATTGCGTCACGATGACCTCAAGTAGTGCGGAACAATCATTGTTTGGTCATGGCGCAATTTACATCGCATTTCACAATACATTGGGGCCCAAATTTAATAAGAAGTCATCTCCTGGTGCTGGAAGACACCTTGCAGACCATTGACAAGAGCTGGCCGTGCGGCGTCTCATGCATAGCACCCTATATATAAGTGATCCCTCAAAAGGGTGTGCAAAAAGCAAAAGCTTTGGGCCACATCATGGTTTCACTAAAGGAAGGTCAGATGGTGTGAAGTCCTTCCCTGCATGGTCCTTCCATTTCCCCTCGGAGTGGCCTTATGATACAAGCCTCACCAACTGCTGTCCCAGGAAACATTCCATGCATCTATGAACACACAGCTCTGACACGGGCCGCCATATTTAAAGTCACCCCCCTAAATGAAAGCTGCAGTTATTGTGCAGAGTGAAGCTCTGCCCCCTGCTCTGTACCACCTCTTACCGCGCAGTTTTTTCCGTGCAAGTCGATCCGCTCTTGCTGTGTTCCTTGGCACGGCGCCCCCAGACCTCAGAAATGCACAGCGAGTCAATTGTTTGAGAGGGTGTGGTGGGTTTGAGGTTTTGAAGTGAGGTAAGATCCCGGCATGTGTGCGTGAAGCTTAAACCCTCTTCTTCCAACCATTCACAGCCAAGCAACCTGCCCAATGTGCTACCTTACTCAGCGGGGTGTCTGGCAAATCCATACAGCCTGCGGAGCCCTTGAGAAGTTATATTCCGTTGTAGACGGGACAGGCGGGTGTAGCTGGGTGATTCTGGCACTAAAAGGCAGGCTGTGTAACATTTCATGTTTTCAGCCCTGGCGCGACTCTGGGGCCCTGTAATTTCCCTGGATTTAGTCCTAAAATAAAATAGAAAGATTCATGTGGTTCTAGGATTGAGTTTAATGTAACCGGATCAGGTCACACACAATATAATGTGGGATGGGTGACCCAGCTGGCGTTGGGTGTATATATATATATATATATATTTATATTATCAGGCTTTTGGATGCACCTAAAAGGTAACGACAGAGTCACCTCTAAGGATTTGCTAGCTGTATAACAGGGCAGACAATCTGCTATAGCACGGGTTCTCAACTTCAGTCCTCAAGAGCCTCCAACAGGTCAGGTTTTCAAGATATCCCTGCTTCAGTCCTTGGAGAGGGGGGGGGGGGGGGGGGGGGGGGGGCGCGGACGCTGCGGCTGCTGGCCAGGGGGGCGCAGCTTAAGAAGTTTGCGTACCCCTGCTCCAATGCAGGGGTGTTCAACTCCAGTCCAACAGGTCAGGTTTTCAGGATATTCCAGCTTCAGCATAGGTGGCTCAGTCGAAGACTGAGCCTCTGATTGAGCCATCTGTACTGAAGCAGGGACTGATTGAGCTATCTGTGCTGAAGCTAGAGTTGAGTATCCTTGCTCTAATGGGTTAATTCCTCAGTACAAGGGGATAATATCTCTTCAGTAGGATTTGGCTAATCTTGCCCCGGCTGCAGGCTATAAATAGCAGTGTTTGTATTACGTTAATTAGGAACAACTAAGGAAATGAACTAGGAGAGCAGAGGTGTCTGGGGTCAGTGCCGGGGGGTCAGTGCCGGGGGGCAGCCGGGCCGTGGGACACAGTCAGTATAGGAGCACTAGGGAGCTGATAGGACACAGCCCGGCGGGAGCCAGCACTCTGGATCCTGGGGCTCAGGTACTATGCCCCCATGGAAGCCATCTCCAACACCCTAAGGGCGGCGCCCCGGGACTGACCAGGTGATTTTACTGTTACCAAGGTCTTCAATAAACACGCAAATGGTTAAATTGGAGTGGGGTACAGTGACTTTCCTCCACCCTAATCTGAATCCTAAACAAGCAGCAGTATATATATATATATAAATGAATAGACGATACCGGTCTCTGCATCGTTTTCTTTTTGTACCCCTTCATTACCATGGACTCCTCCATCAGCCCCACCCAGCGACCGAGAAGCTTCTTGTAATACAGTTGCATGGGAAGAAAGTGGAGCATGTGTTTGATCTACAGACTGCAGAAAACTGTGGCCCCTAGGAGCAACACTCTTAGTCACAGCCCTAGGCCTGGTCCTTCCAGTGCCCTGGCCACGCCTCCCCCAGCGCCTGTTAGCAGCGTGGCCCCTGCGGCCCCAGTTCAAACATGGGCGCAGATAACAGCTGCAGGCGTCGACCCCAGCAACAACAATGCTGGGGCCACGCCCGGTGTGAGCAGGAAGCTTGGGGTGAGATGCCCAATGTCACCTGGCCTGAACATGGAGATCTATGTAAGGGCTGTGGCAGACGTTGTGGGTCCCTCTGCTGTGGTGGCGGCCAGCAAGATGTATGGGAGGGGCATTTTCTTCCTCCGTACGCTGGCTGCCACCCACACCCTGGTGCAGAAAGGCATCAATGTAGGGGGGATCTACATCCCTATAGAACCCATGGAGGGGTTAGGCACAAAGGTCATTCTTTCAAATGTGCCCCCCTTCATCCCAGACAGCCTCATGAGGCCACACCTGCAAACCCTGGGAGACATTAAGTCTCCTATAACAAAATTGCCTTTGGGCTGCAGGGATAGGGCGCTGAGGCATGTGCTCTCATTTAGGCGGCAGGTACAACTGCTGCTGCCGGGGAGCACAGAATCTGTGGAGGGTTCCTTTAGGGTGCCCTACGAGGGCATTCAATATATTTTTTTCTATGGCACGGAGGGGGTTAGGTGTTATCTGTGCAAGGAGCTGGGGCACACTCGTAGGAGTTGCCCCAAAGGGAACAGGAATCCCACCTCAGCTCCTGCACCCGCCCCTCCCTCTGGCAAGACACCTGGTACCGCTGTGCCTACCACAGCGGGGCCCTCGAGAGCTGAGGTCCCCCCTGGGACCGTAGGAGATGTCGCTGCCCCATCTCGGGCGGTGACATCTGCACCTGTCCCAAAAGAACAGAGGGAGAAGGTAAAGCCCTCGAGGGCCCAGGTCCCCCCTGGGACCGCAGAAGATGTCGCTGCCCCATCTCGGGCGGTGACATCTGAACCTCTCCCTAAAGATCAGAGGGAGAAGGTAAAAGCCACCCCACAACAGTCACCCTCTGTTGTCGCTGTCCCCCCCCAAGAACACCTTACCCCCATTGTAAGCACCGTACAGGGTGCAGGGGAGCAGGAGGAAGCTCCTGCTGGGGAGGCAGCGGGTCCCTCTCCTGGGGAATCAATCCCCAGGAAGAGCAAATTAAAAAATAAAAACAAGAGGGCGTTTGAGGAGGTCGCGGTGGGTGAACCGGATTACGTTCACCCGCGGATGTCTCCTAAAGGGAACGGAACATCAGTTCCGCACGAGGTGGCTCCATCCGGCCCACTGGTTGGGATTGACCAGTGTGAGCCGGATCTCATAAATGAAAAGCCCCCCCCCCCCTCGAAGATCTGGAGGGAATGCAAGAGGAGGTACCCGACATCTCTGGGGTGGAAGGCCAGGGTGCTCAACAGCATGAGGCCTTACCCCTAGAAATAGATGTTGGGGAGCCTCCCAACGCCCCTCTGGGTTGGAGAGAATCCCCCGGAGACTTGTGTTTCGGTGAATTTACCCCACCGGACACAAAAAAGATACCTGTCTTCGGGGACCCGGGGGTCGACCAGGATCCCCTTCCGGTTGTACCGCCTTCGGATGACGCAACTAAGGAAAAAAAGCCCTGGTTTGCGTCACCTGAGGAAGGAGATGGGCTAGGACTGACCCCGTGGGTGGGGGTTTGGAGGGTGTTTTGGTGAGCACTTCTGATTACATCTGGGAGTTGTCTGACCTGAACCCTCTTAGTGCGGAGTTTTGGGCATAGTGCACTACCTCGCCCTTGTCACCCGCCCAGATACCATCTGGAGGCGGGTATTTTTTGGGAACGAGGGCGAGAGGCCCCGGTGGAGAGAGCTCTATTCAGCTTTGGTTCCCCGTCCCGCCGGGGATTTGAGTTGGAGGGTCCTCCACGGTGCACTGAGCACAGGAGAGTATTTGGCACACTTCACGGACTCCCCCGCCTCCTGTCCCTTCTGTGGCGAGCGGGAGTCCGTATTCCACATTTATCTGAGCTGCGCCAGACTGCAGCCCCTCTTATCCACCTTGAGGAGCCTTCTTCTGCAGTTCTGGCTGGGTTTTTCCCCTCATCATTTTATTTTTGGGTGCCCAGTGTCCCGAGACAATAAGCCTAGGGATCTCCTAGTTAACCTGCTCCTGGCAGTGGCTAAGGTAGCCATTTACAAGACCAGGAAGCAGCGTTTGGAGAAGGGGGTCCCAACGAACATCGTGGCAGTGTTCCGGGCGCTGGTGCACTCCCGTATTCGGGCAGAGTTCACGTACGCCGAGTCCGCTGGGACGGTTTCGGAGTTTGCCTCCCAGTGGGCGTTAGGCGGGGTGCTCTGCTCGGTATCCCCCAACATGGGGTCTTCTGAGTTAACCCTTCTTTTTTAAGTGCACTTTTTACAGTGCACTTGCTGATTCCCTTATATATTTGTTTGACTGGTTTTTCTTTGTTCTACTTGGCAACAAGTAGAATTGCTGTTTAACTGAATTGGCCGGCTTCGCCGGCCAATCAGTATTGAACCAGATCAAAATAGGCTGCTTCCCTCAGAAGTGTATGTACAGAGCTCCTAAGCATTGTGGAATCATGTTGTATTCTTCTTTTCATTTGTGTTATTTTGGAGTGAAACTGTGGGGGACTGTGTGTTTTGAAGAGGTTTAAAGGTTGTTTTTGGGGTTTAAAAACCGTTTTGGTTTTTCACCCAGGGACTGCAGTGTTTTTCAACCCAGCAAAAGCTGCATTTTGGCTGGCTGGAAACTGTAGTTTTCAACCCCCCTCCCCTCCCCAAACACTGGTTGTTTTACTGGTTGTTTTACTTCTAATTTCACTTTTTTTTTCTTAAGCCTGATTCCTCTTTTCTCACCTGCAATTAAGAGCTCTGTGTCTTTTCTTTAAAGACTTATAAATTGTGTGGCTTATTACAACAGGGAGAGAGTAATAAGGGGAAAGAGAGAAGAACTACAGCAGGTTTCAAAGCTGTCTTTTTCCCCCCTCCCTTTGCAGAGAGGTTAATTGGTTCTTAAAAGGACAGTTCCTCTTTGCACCTTTCTCTCTAAACACTACCTCCTCCCGTGACTAAAAGGCTTATTATTATCATGCCTAAGGGAGGTAGGAGTAGTGTGGCAATGGGGACCACACCCGGATAACGAACACCAAAAACTGTGGCCCCTAGGAACAACACTCTTAGTCACAGCCCTAGGCCTGGTCCTTCCAGTGCCCTGGCCACACCTCCCCCAGCGCCTGTTAGCAGCGTGGCCCCTGCGGCCCCAGTTCAAACATGGGCGCAGATAACAGCTGCAGGCGTCGACCCCAGCAACAACAATGCTGGGGCCACGCCCGGTGTGAGCAGGAAGCTTGGGGTGAGATGCCCAATGTCACCTGGCCTGAACATGGAGATCTATGTAAGGGCTGTGGCAGACGTTGTGGGTCCCTCTGCTGTGGTGGCGGCCAGCAAGATGTATGGGAGGGGCATTTTCTCCCTCCGTACGCTGGCTGCCACCCACACCCTGGTGCAGAAAGGCATCAATGTAGGGGGAATCTACATCCCTATAGAACCCATGGAGGGATTAGGCACAAAGGTCATCCTTTCAAATGTGCCCCCCTTCATCCCAGACAGCCTCTTGCGGCCGCACCTGCAAACCCTGGGAGACATTAAGTCTCCTATAACAAAATTGCCTTTGGGCTGCAGGGATAGGGCGCTGAGGCATGTGCTCTCATTTAGGCGGCAGGTACAACTGCTGCTGCTGGGGAGCACAGAATCTGTGGAGGGTTCCTTTAGGGTGCCCTACGAGGGCATTCAATATATATTTTTCTATGGCACGGAGGGGGTTAGATGTTATCTGTGCAAGGAGATGGGGCACACTCGTAGGAGTTGCCCCAAAGGGAACAGGAATCCCACCTCAGCTCCTGCACCTGCCCCTCCCTCTGCCAAGACACCCGGTACCGCTGTGCCTACCACAGCGGGGCCCTCGTGAGCGCAGGTCCCCCCTGGGACCGTAGGAGATGTCGCTGCCCCATCTCGGGTGGTGACGTCTGCACCTCTCCCAAAAGAACAGAGGGAGAAGGTAAAGCCCTCGAGGTCCCAGGTCCCCCCTGGGACCGCAGAAGATGTCGCTGCCCCATCTCGGGCGGTGACATCTGCACCTCTCCCTAAAGATCAGAGAGAGAATGTAAAAGCCACCCTGGAACAGCCACCCTCTGTTGTCGCTGTCCCCCCCCAAGAACACCTTACCCCCATTGTGAGCACCATACAGGGTGCGGGGGAGCAGGAGGAAGCTCCTGCTGGGGAGGCAGCGGCACCCTCTCCTGGGGAATCAATCCCCAGGAAGAGCAAATTTAAAACTAAAAACAAGAGGGTGTTTGAGGAGGTCGAGGTGGGTGAACCGGATTACGTTCACCCGCGGATGTCTCCAAAAGAGAACGCAACATCAGTTCCGCACAAGGTGGCTCCATCCGGCCCACCGGTTGGGATTAACCAGTGTGAGCCGGATCTCATAAATGTAAAGCCCCCCCCCTCGAAGATCTGGAGGGAATGCAAGAGGAGCTACCCGACATCTCTGGGGTGGAAGGCCAAAGTGCTCAACAGCATGAGGCCTTACCCCTAGAAATAGATGTTGGGGAGCCTCCCAACGCCCCTCTGGGTTGGAGAGAATCCCCGGAGACTTGTGTTTCGGTGAATTTACCCCACCGGACACAAAAAAGATACCTGTCTTCGGTGACCCGGGGGTCGACCGGGATCCCCTTCCGGTTGTACCGCCTTCAGATGACGCACATAGGGATAAAAAGCCCCGGTTTGCGTCACCAGAGGAAGGAGATGGGATAGGACTGACCCCCGTGGGTGGGGGTTTGGAGGGTGTTTTGGTGAGGACTTCCGATTACATCTGGGAGTTGTCTGACCTGAACCCTCTTAGTGCGGAGTTTTGGGCAGGCACTTTATTGGGAGTGAATGCTGGGATAGAACCTCCCTTTGAGGTCCTTGCCAATGAGTGCCCTCCCATGGTTGGTGAGTGCCCTCCCGCGGATGGTGAGGGCCCTCCCATGGTTGGTGAGTGCCCTCCCGCAGATGGTGAGGGCCCTCCCACGGATGGTGAGGGCCCTCCCGCGGATGGTGAGGGCCTTCCCGCGGATGGTGAGGGCCCTTGGGACGTGGGCAAGGTTCATCTGCGCCTCGTTTGTCAAGAGCACACTAAAGGTGCCAGCAGGCGGCGCGATGCTGAGATCGAGACCCTTAGGGAAGAGGTGCTCGATCTCGAGAGGCGGCTGTCTGTGGCAGGAGACCAATTCCTGCAGTGTGCGTACGTGGAGAGGAAGTGCACTCTCCGGGACTTGGAAGATCGGAGAGCTCGGGGGGCGTATGTGCGATCCCGCATCCACTTCCTTCGGGAAGAGGGTCGCGGGTCGCGCCTCTTCTATGCGCTGGAGAAAAAGAGGGAAAACCGTAAACATATCACCTGCTTGCTAGCAGAGGACGGTACCCCTCTGACTGACCCGGAGAGCATCCGGGACAGAACCCGGAGGTTTTATGTAGATCTTTTCTCTCCGAGTCCATCCAGCCGGATGCGTGCAGGGTCTTATGGGAGGGGCTTCCCACGGTCGCCGAGGGTGGAAGAGTGCGGCTTGAGTTACCTTTGACTCTGGCCGAGCTCTCTGAAGCTCTTAATCTCATGTCCCACGGAAAAGCGCCGGGGCTAGACAGGCTGACTGTGGAGTTCTTCCGTTTTTTTGGGGAGATGCTGGGACCTGATTTCACCGAGGTCCTGGCCGAAGCCCTGGAGACTGGTGAGATGCCCCTTTCATGTCGGCGGGCAATACTGTCTCTGCTGCCGAAGAAGGGGGATCTCCGCCAGATCTCTAACTGGCGACCGGTCTCACTGCTCAGCACGGATTATAAGATCGTAGCCAAAGCGCTCTCGCTGAGGCTCAAGTCCGTGCTGGCAGAGGTGATTCACCCCGACCAGTCCTATACTGTCCCGGGCCGTAGCATTCATGACAACATTTTTCTGGTCCGGGACCTGCTACACCACGCGCAGAGGACTGGTCTGTCACTCGCCCTCCTGTCCCTAGATCAGGAGAAGGCGTTTGACAGGGTGGATCACCGTTACCTCATGCAGACCTTGCGGGAGTTTGGCTTTGGCCCACAATTTGTGGGCTTTCTCCGGATGCTGTACGCCTCTGCAGAGTGTCTGGTAAAAATTAATTGGTCCCTGACGGCACCTTTTGTATTTCGTCGGGGAGTACGTCAGGGGTGTCCCCTGTCTGGGCAACTATACGCGCTGGCCATCGAGCCCTTCCTCTGCCTACTGAGGAGGAGGCTCACCGGGCTGGTGCTGCGGGAGCCCAGCATGCGGGTAGTCCTGTCGGCTTATGCCGATGACGTGCTTCTCGTGGCCCAGGACCTAGTTGATCTAGAGCAGGCACAAGCGTGCCAAGAGGTCTACACCGCGGCCTCTTCTGCTCGGATCAACTGGTCCAAGTGCTCCGGCATTTTGGTGGATCCCTTACAGGTGGACTCTTTGCCCCCCGCGTTTCGTAATATCTCGTGGGGGAGCGATACTCTCAAATATCTGGGAGTCTACCTGTCTGCTGCGGAGGACCCAGCCCCAGAAAACTTCAGTGAGCTTGAAGAACGAGTCATTGCTCGTCTGGGGTCATGGGTGTATCTGTCGAGAATGCTTTCCCTTAGGGGAAGAACCCTGGTGATCAACCAGCTGGTGGCCAGTCAGCTTTGGCACCGGCTGATAGCCATGGGTCCGCCCAACGAATTTATCAACAAGATCCAGAGGAGATTGATGGATTTTCTCTGGATGGGGAAGCATTGGGTCGCTGCGGGGGTTGCGTGCCTTCCTTTGGAGGAGGGTGGACAGGGAGTGATGTGTGTCCGCTCCCAGTTACACACTTTCCGCCTCCAATACCTGCAGAGATACCTATTCGCGGATCCGTCTCCGCAGTGGTGCCAGCTGGCGACCAGTTTCTTTCGCCAGCTGCGCAGTCTGAGGTATGACCGGCAACTGTTTATCATCAGGCCCGAGGGTTTAGGAAGAAACCTCTCGGAGCTGCCGGCATACTACCGGGACTTATTAAAGGCCTGGAAACTGGTCTCCGCGACCAGGAAGGAGCAGGCGGTGGGGGTTGATTTCCTCGCCGAGCCCCTGCTGTATAATTCGGCAGTGGGGGCTCGGATGTTGGATTCACCCTCTATTTGCCGCCGGCTAATCCTGGCGCAAGTGACCAGAGTCGGGGATCTCCTGGACTATGAGCGGCGAGACTGGGTAGGCGCAGAGGTGCTTGCGCCCAGTATGGGTATGCTTACTGCCCGTGTCCCTCGTCGTTTGATCCGGGAGATTAAAGATGCAATCCACCCCGACTCACGCACCTTCATCGAGGGGGTTTTGCAGACCGGAGAGCATTGTCAACCTATCAACTTCAGCTCTCCGGATCTTTGCGTAGAACCCAAACCACGGCAACCCCCTCGGGCTCCCATCTCCCCCAACCTCAGCAGGTTGGGGGATATGTCCCCGGCATGTTTCCGCGGCATGCCGAGGAAAGTCCTGTATTCTCTGGTGCTCCATATAGTGCACTACCTCGCCCTTGTCACCCGCCCAGACACCATCTGGAGGCGGGTATTTCTTGGGAACGAGGGCGAGAGACCCCGGTGGAGAGAGCTCTATTCAGCTTTGGTTCCCCGTCCCACCGGGGATTTGAGTTGGAGGGTCCTCCACGGTGCACTGAGCACAGGAGAGTACTTGGCCCACTTCACGGACTCCCCCGCCGCCTGTCCCTTCTGTGGCGAGCGGGGGTCCGTATTCCACATTTACCTGAGCTGCGCCAGACTGCAGCCCCTCTTATCCACCCTGAGGAGCCTTCTCCTGCAGTTCTGGCTGGGTTTTTCCCCTCATCTTTTTATTTTTGGGTGCCCAGTGCCCCGAGACAATAAGCCTAGGGATCTCCTAGTCACCCTGCTCCTGGCAGTGGCTGAGGTAGCCATTTACAAGACCAGGAAGCAGCGTTTGGAGAGGGGGGTCCCAACGAACATCGTGGCAGTGTTCCGGGCGCTGGTGCACTCCCGTATCCGGGCAGAGTTCACGTACGCCGAGTCCGCTGGGACGGTTTCGGAGTTTGCCTCCCAGTGGGCGTTAGGCGGGGTGCTCTGCTCGGTATCCCCCATCATGGGGTCTTCTGAGTTAACCCTTCTTTTTTAAGTGCACTTTTTACAGTGCACGTGTTGGTTCCCCTATATATTTGTTTGACTGTTTTTTCTTTGTTCTACTTGGCAACAAGTAGAATTGCTGTTCAAATCAGTATTAAACCAGATCAAAATAGGCTGCTTCACTTCGTTGACTCATTCAGAAAGCGGAAACCAGCACACGCCGTCAGGAAAAAGTTTATTTTACTGTGGGAGCTTCAAACTCACATTCGCCACTTTCATGGCCGATGCGCCAGTTCTGGCGATTGGCGACAGGTTTGCCCACCTCCGCCCTACACCATGCAGCATAAAATGCAGCTCTCTCACAACACAAAATCTCCCCCAAGCCTAGAGAACCCCCCTCACTTCCTTTCCTTCCAACCAGCCCCCCAATCCCCTCCCCCCCCCCCCCCCCCCCCACTCTCCGCATGTAGTGGTGAAGCCTCTTCACTAAGTCAGTCTGGGGGTCTTGTTAATCCCATGCTAACCCCTTCAGTGCCAAAGAAGTCCACAGGGGGCAACAGAAGGGGTCACAAGTTGGGCCTGCAGAGCACTGAAAGGGTGCAGGACTCTACCACGCTCTATAAAGTGTGTGTGAGAGGCACGTTTAATAGGAAACACCTGGTCTCCTAAATATTAAGGCATGAGCACAGGAGGTGGGATAGAAAGGTTGGCGCACATCAGCCCTGGAGTCACTCTCCGCTGCCCCCACACATCAAACTTTCAATCCACAGCACCATGTGTGGAAATGTTCTGGTCATTACCACCTCAGAGCCCAGCTGTGAGTGCTGCCTCTGAACAGAACCTGTGTTCTACTCCTGTCCTTACCTGAAGCAGGGGTTCTCAAACCCCGCCCGAACAGGCCAGGTTTTTCAGGATATCCCTGCTTCAGCACAGGTGGCTCAATTAGTGGCTCCCTACTTCAGCGCAGGTGGTTCAATCAGTAGCTCAGTCAAAGGCTAAGCCACTGATTGTGCAACCTGTGCTGAAGTAGGGAAAAGCTGACCATTTGGGGGGTCTTGAGAGCCCCTGACCTAGAGGTTAGCTTAGCGAGGTATAGAGTGACACCAGGCGGAAAGACCGCCCCCTCTATTAATTATTGCTGTCGGACCTCAGCCAGGACCGGGGAGAGAAATAAAATGACATCAACTGTTGCAGAGAAAAAGAGGCCTTAATTTAAACCAGACCGCAGACTTTGCAATCCGAGTCTGAAGGCAAACAGCATCTAACATGGCTTTTATTATTCAGCAGTCTCAGGTTAACAAAAACAGGAAAAGAGGAGGGGAAATAAAAAGCTGGGCTCTCTCTCCGAGCAGGAATCAAAACATTACAAGTATTATACATTTACTTTGCATACCCGCCTTTTCCTTTTGGTGTTTTATTTTTAATGGGGAGGTAGAGAGGTCGGCATTTAACTTCTGGGACCAGTGAACTGAGATGTATGTAACAATGCAAAAGCCATTTCCCCCGGGATGTCTCAGCGGGGCCATTTCCCCCGGGATGT
>CM071585.1:15839377-15983595 GCA_036426205.1 Ascaphus truei
CTCAGTGAGTGAAGGAGCGTCTCAGTGAGTGAAGGAGCGGCTCATGAGTGAAGGAGCAGCTCGTGAGTGAAGGAGCAGCTCAGTGAGTGACGGAGCGTCTCATTATGAAGGAGCGTCTCAGTGAGTAAAGGAGCGTCTCAGTGAGTGAAGGAGCGTCTCAGTGAGTAAAGGAGCAGCTCAGTGAGTGACGGAGCGGCTCAGTGAGTGATGGAGCGGCTCAATGAGTGAAGGAGCGGCTCAGTGAGTAAAAGAGCGACTCCGTGAGTAAAGGAATGGATCAGTGAGTGAAGGAGCATCTCAGTGAGTGAAGGAGTGTCTCAGTGAGTGAAGGAGCGTCTCAGTGAGTGAAGGAGCATCTCAGTGAGTAAAGGAGCATCTCAGTGAGTGAAGGAGCAGCTCAGTGAGTGAAGGAGCAGCTCAGTGAGTGACGGAGCAGCTCAGTAAGTGACAAAGCAGCTCAGTGAGTGACAGAGCAGCTCAGTGAGTGAAGGAGCAGCTGTGAGTAAAGGAGTGGCTCAGTGAGTAAATTAGTTACTCAGTGAGTAAACTTGCGTATAAGCTGTGAGTAAAGGAGCGTGTCAGTGAGTGAAGGAGCGTCTCAGTGAGTGAAGGAGCAGGTCAGTGAGTGAAGGAGCAGCTCAGAGAGTGATGGAGCGGCTTGGCTTGTAAAGGAGCGGCTCAGTGAGTGAAGGAGCGGCTCAGTGAGTGATAGAGCGGCTTGACGTGTAAAGGAGCAGCTCGGTGAGTGAAGGAGTGGCTCAGTGAGTGAAGGAGTGGCTCAGTGAGTGAAGGAGCGACTCAGTGAGTGAAGGAGCGGCTCAGTGAGTAAAGAACGGCTCAGTGAGTAAAGAGCGGCTCAGTGAGTAAAGAGCGGCTCCGTGAGTAAAGGAGCATCCCACTAAGTAAAGGAGTGGCTCAGTGAGTGAAGGAGCTTCTCCGTGAAAGAAGGAATGGATCAGTGAGTTAAGGAGCATCTCCGTGAGTGAAGGAATGGATTAGTGAGTGAAGGAGCAGCTCGTGAGTGAAGGAACGGCTCAGTGAGTGAAGGAACAGATCAGTGAGTAAAGGAGCGTCTCAGTGAGTGAAGGAACAGATTAGTGAGTAAAGGAATGGATCAGTGAGTGAAGGAGCGGCTTGGTGAGTGAAGGAGCGGCTCTGTGAATGAAGGAGCGGCTCGGTGAGTGAAGGAGCGGCTCAGTGAGTGAAGGAGCGGCTCAGTGAGTGAAGGAGCGGCTCGGTGAATGAAGGAGCGGCTCGGTGAGTGAAGGAGCGGCTCGGTGAGTGAAGGAGCGGCTCAGTGAGTGAAGGAGCGGCTCAGTGAGTGAAGGAGCGGCTCGGTGAGTGAAGGAGCAGCTCGGTGAGTGAAGGAGCGGCTCGGTGAGTGAAGGAGTGGCTCAGTGAGTGAAGGAGCGGCTCGGTGAGTGAAGGAGCGGGTCGGTGAGTGAAGGAGCGGGTCGGTGAGTGAAGGAGCGGGTCGGTGAGTGAAGGAGCGCACTCTGCAAACAATGACAGAGTTTGAATCAGGGGAACCTGGTTCAATCCAATTCCCGGTGTCAGCTCCGTATGACTGTGGGAACGTCAGTATCTCCCTGTGCCTCAGGCAAAAATAGATTGTGAGCTCTACGGGCCAGGAAATTCATTGTACAGCGCAACATACACTGTTGGTGCTATATCAAAGAAAATCTAATATTATAAATAAAAATGCCTTGTAATAGGGAGGATAACGTGTGCGTGCATTTAATTCCATGTGTACAAGGAATTCCTTGAAATGGTTAAAAAAAAAGTGAGGGGTCGGAAGATTTTTTTCAGGACCAATCACCACAGGCTGTGAAACGTCCTTCCCAATGGTTGGCTTTAGTTATACGGCTGATTTGGCGCTGGCACGATGTTACCGGTCATCTAGAACAGGCGTGTAATGTTTCAGGGTTCCGTGCTGACTTTGCTCTGCTCGCAGTTATATGGGAAGTGGGTATGTGTAGCACTCCCTATAACACAAAGAGATACAATGCAGGGTGCGTCCATGTCAGGCGTACCCGCTGTGTGCCCCCGGCTTTTATGCCGAGGTATTGTAAAGCTACTAGATGTACGGAGAACCACCCCTATAACCACGGAAAGAGCCACGAGAGATGGCAATGAGACCACTCGGCAGGGACGCCATCAAGGGGGAGGTAGCTGTCCCAGGTCTGAAGGGTAAGTGGAGCCCGTCCGTCCAAACACGGAAGTTGGGGGCAGACCGGAAGTAGGCCCTCTGCTGGGAGAAATGCAAGAAGCAGGTAGGCCCTCCCCCCTTGTTCCTCATACCCCCCCCCCCCCCCCCCCCCATTTACGTCCGCGTACGGAACAAGCAGCCACCAGCCCCGCCCTGCTTATTAGCAATGGGTTACATTCGTGTCCTGGGCACCAAACAAGATGGCGGTGTGCTTGCCGTTTGGAGCATCATGGTGTTAGAAGAGTGCGCTGGCTACTTCAATGGTTTCCAACTCCAGTCCTCAAGACCTCACAACCGGTCAGGCTGAGCCACCGATTGATCCACCGGTGCTGAAGCTGGATTATCCTCAAACCTGACCGGTTGGGGGGTCTTGAGGAGTGGAGCTGAGAACCCCATGGTTACTTGGTATTGGTGCTTTGGGTCTCTTAATAAACGTTTCTACTTGTTATTCCTCAATTAAAGCAAGCATCATCTGCCTAAGAAACCGGCGTCACTCCAAATATATTCTTTATTTCTTCGATTCTCGCACGCGTCGGATGTTATTCCATGCTGCGTGATAAATAGATCCTCTGCGCAGGGTTAAATGGCCGCACCCATCACAGTCACACAGGGCTCTTCTATACGGTTCAAGCAGGGCTCGGGACTGAGCTGAACCGGAGAGTTGTAGGGCGTCCAAGGACTAAGATAATATATTTTCCATTTTTTTGGTGTGTCAAAATATGAACGCTAAAAAGTCATACAAACCTTAAAAAAAAGTATTGTATGTATGAAGACGTATCATTTAAAAAAAAATACAACCAACCAGAAATGTGTATTTTGTATTTATTTATAACTAGTGTAAATATCAGTTATTGGTGTTATATTCGCCATGCTACGGTTGTGCCGACAGAGAGAGATCTGGCCACATTGTGACATTATCCAAGGGGAAGGTGCGCTCGCGGTTCTTGGTGAGCTGCCGTGGGTCACAGCGCGCAGGGCTCGGTACGGACACCGGCGGACACCGGACACCGGCGAGGTCCAACGTGAGAAGGGCCGCTCTGCCACGGTCTGATCAATAAAAGGTGGGGTTACTGACCGACGCTCCGGCCTGCCTGCCTGCGAAGTCGATCACTGCCCAGTAACCCCGCCTTGTATTGATGCGACCATCTCAGCGCCCCCCTTCTCTCTACTCTGCACATTTTGACATTTCCAGACGGCACGTTCTGTTACCCTGTATAATGAGACATCCGCGCCGCGTTTTTGGGTTGATACATAGGAATATAATTCTGCACTAACATTATTAAATGTCTTTTAATGATTCTATGCCAAGTGGAACTTGGCGGATGATTTTGGGGCGCATGGAAGCATTATTTTTTTCCGTCCATATTTAGTATACATCCATATTCACATTTCTGTGCCCCCCCCCAAAAAATGTTTCTGCACCATTGTCGTAAATAAGACGAGGGCTAGCAGAAACGTTCTACATTTTGGACGTTTATTTGACCCTGAAGTTCTTTAGGGCGATAATATGGACGCATGCACTTCTGCGCAGAAAAGGGCATTGAAAAAACATCCCGTAATCTATTCCATAAAGTTACAGCAGCCGCTGCATACCGCAGCGCGGCACAGGAAGCGCTGGGAGAGGAGTTTGCAGCGTGTTAACTGGAGTCTAATTCCCCTTCTGTGTGCTACTTGTGAACAAACAGAGGTCCCATTCATGGGGACAAGGCCGCAGGACTCGCAGTGAGAAGCCCGTCTGTAACTTTATATTCAGAGCACTAGCAGCCACTGGTATGCGTCCAACCTCCCATAAACTCCCGCTTGATAAAATGTTGGGCTTGTTGAACCAGCATTTTCTAACAGTAAAGAAAACAGGTTGGGTTCCTTCTTGCCCAAATATGAAGAGAAATCCCAGCTGATGGATGCGTGTTCTTTTTTTTTGTTGGGAGAAAAGGATCTTGACTTCACGGTGAAGGGGGAAGCAAACGGAGCTCACCTTGTGTTTAAGTTAAGCCCTCTTGGGGATTTCATCTTGGAAAAGGCTTGGGTTGAGTTGTGAGAACTCCTCACAGTCGCTGTATAGGGCAGGGAAGTAGAGACCGGACTTAAATCTGTCTGAGCGTCTAACTTAAGGCGACAGGTATACTGTACTTGGAGGAAAGGGAAGAGGGCACACGATGAATCTTCTTTTCATTGCTTTGTCTCTGAGTGTGTTGGGATTCACTGGGTGGGCCCTGAAGACCCCAGAGAAGGTCAGCAACAGCACAGGCCTGCTGCAAACAGTCCAGATGAGAGACGTTGGCAAACCAAACCTTAGAGAAGCCATTGAACCTTCACGGGCTCAGACAGCTTCCAAACACAGCCCCATCAGACAGGACAAGGCATCCGTGGCCAAGCAAAATCGCCCAGGAGTTGGCAACACTTTGGTGGCAGGTACAGTACAGTTTGAGTTTGTGTTTTTAAATGGATCCTTCAACCAGCAGGGCTTAATTATCAAGCAAAGTCTTCTTCTGAGAATAGTGGTGACGATGGGTAGTTGCAGCGCTGGCCTGTCATGTGGGGGATCCTAACTCAAGTTCAACTCTTTATAAACGGTTATCTCCCTGGGCCTCCAGCACTAAAATGACAGTGAATTATTTGTAGCTCCATTGTCGAAGCACAGTGTTTTGTTACCTTTTTGTTGGTTGAGGAACCCTATAATTATATTGTGAAATTCTGTGGAGCCCCAACCCTCTCTAATAGCGCGTCTGTGATCAGATGCATTGTAAGGAACCCCAACCCTCTCTAATAGCGCGTCTGTGATCAGATACATTGTAAGGAACCCCAACCCTCTCTAATAGCGCATCTGAGATTAGTTGCATTGTAAGGATCCCCAACCCTCTCTAATAGCGCGTCTGTGATCAGATGCAGTGTAAGGATCCCCAGCCCTCTCTAATAGCGCGTCTGAGATCAGATGCATTGTAAGGAACCCCGACCCTCTCTAATAGCGCGTCTGTGATCAGATGCATTGTAAGGAACCCCGACCCTCTCTAATAGCGCGTCTGTGGGGCTTCTATTTATTAACCTTTTCACGGCAGGCACCTCCAGCACTAAAGAAATTCTCTAAACATGGTGCGGCCTTTTCAGTGTTTCTCCCGGGTTACGGTAGTGTTACATTGGGGCTCTCAGTGGGTGGTAGTCATAGCTGAGAGGGAGAGTCGGGGTTCCTTACATGATCTGATCCAGACGCGCTATTAGAGAGGGTTGGGGTTGCATTACAATGCATCTGATCCAGACGGTGCTATTAGAGAGGGTTGGGGTTCCTTACAATGCAATGATCTCCGACGCGCTATTAGAGAGGGTTGGGTTTCCTTACAATGCATCTGATCTCAGACGCGCTATTAGAGATTGTTGGGTTCCTACAATGATCTGATCTTCAGAAGCGCCTATAGAGAGGTGGGGTTTGGTGTTCTTACAATGCATCTGATCTCAGACGGCTATTAGAGAGGTTGGGGTTCCTTACAATGCATCTGATCTCAGACGCGCTATTGAGAGGTTTGGGGTTCCTTACAATGCATCTTGATATCAGACGCGCTATTAGAGAGGGTTGGGGTTCCTTACAATGCATCTGATCTCCAGGACGCGCTATATAGAGGGGGTTGGGGTTCTACAATGCATCTGATCTCAGACGCGCTATTAGAGAGGTGGGGTTCATTACAATGCATTGATCTCAGACGGCTATTAGAGAGGTTGGGGGTCCTTACAATGCATTGATCTCAGACGCGTATATAGAGAGGGTTGGGGTTCCCTTACAATGCATCTGATCTCAGACGCGCTATTAGAGAGGGTTTGGGTTCCTTACAATGCATCTGATCTCAGAAGCGCTATTAGAGAGGGTGGGGGTCCTTACAATGCATTCTGATCTCAGACGCGCTATTAGAGAGGGTGGGGTTCCTACAATGCATTGATCAGACGCGCTATTAGAGAGGGTTGGGGGTTCCTTACAATGCATCTGATCTCAGACGCGCTATTAGAGAGGGTTGGGGTTCCTTCATGCATCTGATCTCAGACGCGCTATTAGAGAGGGTTGGGGGTCTTACAATGCATTGATCTCAGACGCGCTATTAGAGAGGGTTGGGGTTCCTACAATGCATCTGATCTCAGACGCGCTATTAGAGAGGTGGGGTTCCTACAATGCATCTGATCTCAGACGCGCGTATTAGAGAGGGTCGGGTTCCTTACAAGCATCTGATCTCAGCGCGCTATTAGAGGGGTCGGGGTTCCTACAATGATTGATCTCAGACGCGCTATTAGAGAGGGTCGGGGTTCTTACAATGCATCTGACTCAGACGCGATTAGAGAGGGTCGGGGTTCCTTACAATGCATCTGATCTCAGACGCGCTATTAGAGAGGGGCGGGGGTTCCTTACAATGCATGATCACAGACGCGCTATTAGGAGGGTCGGGGTTCTTACAATGCATATGATCACAGCGCGTCTGAGATCAGATGCATTGTAAGGAACCCCAACCCTCTCTAAGAGCGTGTCTGAGGTCAGATGCATTGTAAGGAACCCCAACCCTCTCTAATAGCGCGTCTGAGATCAGATGCATTGTAAGGAACCCCAACCCTCTCTAATAGCGCGTCTGAGATCAGATGCATTGTAAGGAACCCCAACCCTCTCTAATAGCGCGTCTGAGATCAGATGCATTGTAAGGAACCCCAACCCTCTCTAATAGCGCGTCTGAGATCAGATGCATTGTAAGGAACCCCAACCCTCTCTAATAGCGCGTCTGAGATCAGATGCATTGTAAGGAACCCCAACCCTCTCTAATAGCGCGTCTGAGATCAGACGCATTGTAAGGAACCCCAACCCTCTCTAATAGCGCGTCTGAGATCCGATGCATTGTAAGGACCACCAACCCTCTCTAATAGCGCGTCTGAGATCAGATGCATTGTAAGGAACCCCAACCCTCTCTAATAGCACTCTGATATCAGTATGCATTGTATGAACGCCCACCCTCTCTAAAGCGTCGCGTCTGGATCAATGCATTGTAAGGAACCCCACCCTCTCTAATAGCGCGTCTGTGATCAGATGCAGTGTAGGAACCCCCCACCCTCTCTAATAGCTCTGAGATCAATGCATTGTAAGGAACCCCAAACCTCTAATAGCGCGTCTAGATCAGATGCTTGTAAGGACCACCCAAACCTCTCTAATAGCGTCTGAGATCAGATTGCATTGTACGGAACCCCCACCCTCTCTAATAGCGCGTCTGAGATCAGATCATTGTAGAGAACCCCAACTCATCTAATAGCGCGTCTGGAGATCAATGCATTGTAAGGAACCCCAACCCTCTCTAATAGCGCGTCTGAGATCAGATGCATTTTAAGGAACCCCAACCCTCTCTAATAGCACGTCTAGATCAGATGCATTGTAAGGAACCCCAACCCTCTCTAATAGCGCGTCTGAGATCAGATGCATTGTAAGGAACCCCGACTCTCTCTCTCAGCTATGACTTCCCACCCTGAGAGCCCAATGTAACATACCGTAACCCGGGAGAAACACTGAAAGAGGCCGCACCATGTTTAGAGAATTTCTTTAGTGCTGGAGGTGCCTGCCGTGAAAAGGTTAATAAATAGCAGCCCCTCCCGCTGCGGCAGGCGAGGGAAGGATAATTATTCGGCTTCCTGTCTTTCTTCCATCGCCGGGTTGCCACATGCTTTCCATTACTAGACAAGGGAACGTAAGCGCGAGTAACCGTTCCCTGCACAAGCGGAGACGGGTTTATTCCAGATCCCGATACTTTTTAGGGTGATATATGATCTCGTCGGACACGGCACGTTGTCTGGTCAGTGCTACAGTTACTATTTAATGTGTTAGAAAGGTGGTTATGGATCAAAGTTTCCACAGTGCAAAACTCGTGCAAAAATAGCACCAGGGAAAGGAAGCAAAGGGACTTTTTCCTTTGCTAATTCGGTTTTGTGTTATAATAAAGGCCTTGCCGTGCTGGTCCTGATAACATAACACAGAGGCCTCAACCTCGGTCCACAAGACCCCCCCCAACTAGTCAGGTTTGATGGATATCCCTACTCCAGCACAGGTGGTTCAATCAGTGGCTCAGTCGGACAGCCTGCTTCAGCTCACCTGGCTAAATTAGTGGCTCAGTCGGACAGCCTGCTTCAGCTCACCTGGCTCAATTAGTGGCTCAGTCGGACAGCCTGCTTCAGCACACCTGACTCAATCAGTGGCTCGGCTGAAGCAGAGATATCCTGAAAAACCTGACCCGTTGGGGGGTCTTGAGGAGTGGAGTTGAGCTCCCTTGACCTAACGGAATTTATGTATCAAGAAAGCGGTCAGTCCCGGCGGTCAGTCCCGGCGGTCAGCCCCGGCGGTCAGCCCCGGCACATTTACATTTAAAAAGTAGCATTTTTCCTGTCTGAAACATGACGTATGTCTGGGGCGTATTTCTGCTGTTACTGCGCTAAAATAAAACGACTCACGCCACCGTTACGGTGACGGACAAAAACCAGCCCCGAAAACCGACGCAAGCCTGATCTACAGGAGCGCTGCTTTAAATGAGTGACTCTGTTTTACATAATAATATAAAAGGGCCACATTTACTAAGCAGTCTTCTGCCATAAACACCTTCCGCACTTGAATGGGTCGTACGTTTTCCAGCCGGCGCATCACCGCAGAAGAGCGCGCAGTGCATGTTATTACTCTCTTGCTGTGGAAGGGATTGGTGTGGTAACCGGGTGCCGTTTCAGGCCGAGGGCAGTGCCTGGTGCACGGGATGGTTATGCACGACGGAGCCGCATGGTCGCCGCAGCCATGCACGGTATGCATATGCGACCGAGGGACGCGGGTGTGCGAGCCTGCTGACTGTGCGGAGGTTCCGTGCGCCGCAGGGAGAGTACACACCCCTCCTGGGGCGTGCTGCCCAGTCTGTGTGAGAGCAGGTAAGTGCTGTATTTAAGGCGTGTGTATAATTTAGGGCAGCGGCCCCCAGCCTTATTACACTGTACCCCCGTATCAGAAAATATTCCATGAACCCCTAATGAATAAATCTTATCGCTGACTCAGACTAATCGCTAACAAAACCGTGTGACCGATCCCAGGCAGTATGGTGTCCTGAGCTTGTGGGGGGAACACGCTTAATAAGGCCCCAAACTGCTCCTCAGTGTGTGTAGGCAGCATGGGGGGTATAGCTGTCACTCACAAAGGGAGCTTCCAAAGTCACGTCCCACAATGCCTCGTTGCTATGGATGCAAAGCATTATGGGCAGCGACTTTGGAAGCTCCTGCTGTATGTGACAGCTATACCCTTCACGCTAAGGTACAATTTGGGGCTTAAGTGCGCAGTCCCACCCGGGCTCAGGAACCCCCTATATACCGCCAGGAATCAGACTTTTTTACTTTAAAAGCTTACCTGGACAAGGGAGTCCCCAAGAGCTGATCTGTGGTCCCCCAACCTCTGAGGATCCTCTGTTCTCGATGACTGAATTCATTTGTTCAGTGGCGATAATACTTTCCCGGAGGACACAAAATGGCAGCTGGGTCAGAGTTTACTACGGCTGGCAGCCAATAGAAAGCTGGATCATCACCAGGAGATGTGGCGGCTTTCTGTTGGTGACCCCAGGAGTGTGTGTGTGTGTGTGCATAGTGGTGATGATGATTCTGTGTGATGGGTGGTTGTGGTGTGTGTGTTATATGTCATTTTGAAATGATGCTCAACTTCTCTATTGTAATTGCGAGTCTCTTTCTGCAGAATCCCCACAACTGAAAGCTGTTGCTTCGACACCAAAGGCGAGCCAAGAAATAGTAAAAGAGAGGAAAAACAAAAGAGAAGAGAAACAAAAGGGGGGCAAGGTGATACAAGGCAAAGAAGGCAAGGTAAGAACAGCACCCCAACCTGTGAAGGGACCGCCCACAGCGAAACAAGCCAGCACCCCATCAAAAGGGCAGCAGAGCAGAAGAAAAGGCACAGATGGGGACAGGCAGGTGGAAGGTCCCCCAAGGAAGAAGGAAGCCCCTTATGGGAAACAAGAGACGCTCAGTCAGAAGAAAAATGTGTCTCTAGGGAAGGCAACGAAAGCATCTAATAAAGAGAGAGAGCCGGATACTGAGGATCCAAAGAAGCCAGAACTGGAACAAGCGCGTAAAGGTAAGAGTATCAACCCAGACATGCTACGTGCCAGGGGTGGTCTACTCCATCTTTCCCCCCAGAGAGGTCACTGGCGAAGTGAGAAATTACATGTTTGGTCCAAACACACCCCTCTGTTGAAAGCTGACTTTCATAATCCGTTGCTCAGACTTATGTCCATTTCCCCCCCCATTAAAACAACATAAGCCCCCCCACCCCCCCCCCCCCCCCCCCCCCCCATCCCCGTCGTAAATCAGTTGGTAGATTGTCGGTTTTATGACGGAGTAAAAAAACTTCTTCCCAACGACGTTTGAGTTTTGCCTCAGTATATAAACGCACTCATAACTTCTCTTCTGTAATACTTACACACACGTGAGCTACATCAATAGATTCAGGCGTTTATAACGGACGTAACAAGACTAAGTATGACCGTCTTAATCCTAAATTTGTGCGACAGATGGATATTTGTCCTTTATTACCTGCTAGACCTCCCATATCTGTCCTTATCGCGTCCGTCTCCCTGTCACGAATGCAAATATCAAAATGTTATACGTCAGCATCGCTGTCAAGTCCATGATTCCATATCTTTTGGATGTTATGGGGATAGTCACGCCCCCTGGCACTCCCTAAAACCCTTCCAGGAATGCTTTGAAAACCCTTAACTAGGGTTCTGTTTACGTTAGTGTCGGGAAAACCATCATTTACTCCCATCTCTGGCAAAACATATGTTCCTATCCCTAGATTCTATCAGTCCTAAAACTAGGCCTGGCCAAGGGATGTAGCACCAGATTGATTACAATACATAATATCTCGTGATATTATCCTGACAATAGTTATGACAATCAGGATACAAGTCAGTGGCGTAACTACCGCCCGGGATGCTAAAGGGGGGGCCCAAAGGGAGTCGGGACCCTCTCTCTTGATAACCTCCCGAAGCTGTTGCAGAAGCCCCCGCACTCTTCCCCACAGCAATGAAACTGATTGCCCAGGAGAGAGCGGGGCCTCTGTAACACAGCGGCCCTTCTCCATGCCATCGTGGCGACCAGGTAACACTGCGTTGTTATGGCGTCATGTGAGGCTGCATAACCATGGCGACACGACGTCACATGGCGAGGGGTCGCCAGCCGACATGTGATGCTGTGACGTCATCCGGGGGCCCCTTTAGGCGAAGTTGCGTCACTGATACTAGTCAACAACTTTATCATTTGAAGGCCCTTATTTTAGGATTTTCACCACTGATCTCTGGTTGCACACCCAGACCTGCCTTTGTAGCGTTGAATTGAATAGTAGGAGAACTTTACACTGATCTTTAAATAAATCTGGTTTGTCTGATCACGTTAGAAAAAAACCCAACACTCCCCGTTGTCGCCCACGGATTTTATCCACCCTGGACGGTTTGTGTCAGATTCTGCCAGGACTGAAGCGACTCCATTTGGTTACTTCTAAACCGTCTCCTTTATTTCTGCAGAGAAAACGAAACAGCGGGAAGCGTGGAAGGGGTCGGCACAGCACCGGGGTGCGGGGAAACCGCTAAAAGATCAGGTGCCAAGGAACAAGAAATCTGATGTGGCTGACAGTGTGATTCCTGCTCCGACTGCCCCAAGCGTGAGGCCTTCAGTTCCACCAACCGACAGCTTCATCCCGTCCCTCCCCAGTGGCTGTCTGCTGGCAGAATCCACCATCGCGTGTGCCAACACACAGATGAAGTACCTCCCGCTAATGACCGACCCCGGGCTCAAGACGCTGTACTTAGCTGGTAGGAGGAACATGGTGTATCTCTCTATCTATAGTGTCTACACCAGTGGTTCTCAACTCCAGTCCCCAAGAGTCAAGACCCCCCGCCCCAACAGGTCACGTTTACAGGGTATCCCTGCTTTTGCACAGGTGGCTCAATAAGTGGCTCCATTTTCAACTGAGTCATTCACTGAGCAACCTGCGCTGAAACAGGGATATTCTTAAAACCTGACCTGTTGGGGGGGGGTCTCGAGGACTGAAGTTGAGAAGCCCCTGACCTACACAAAGCAGAACAACAATTACTAAAGCTCATTCACCGGCCTCTTTAATAGTTAACTACATTCACTAAAAGTATTCGGACTTTTCTTGAAACGCAGTTCCAATTCCTTATGAAGAAAAACATCCCCCGCAATGTCTTTTGGGGGAACAATTAAGGAACGATTGTGGTAGTGAGAGGAGTGGCAACTCCAGACTCTCCGATTGTTAGTCACAGTAATATTGTTAAAGCATTGATTCCACGCCTGCACAATCTTTTCATTGGGACCCCGAGTAGCACAGTTTTGGGTGGGATAACCAATGAGGACGCCTAGGAGACATCGTACGAACTCTCCCCCAACATGAGATGTCAGGGCAGCTCAGGAAACACAAAAACCATACATACTGAGTGTCACTTACGGTATAGTTAGTCAGTAAGGGCTAGTTAACGGTCAGTAACCGCAACGGCTGCTGCAGATCTGCAGCATAGATTCGTTCTTTTAATAATATAAAGTGGAGTAAAAAACTGGCTTGGATGGGACGGGAGACGTCCTGACTTACGCCTTTAAGCAAATCTATAAACATGCGCAGCAGATAGGTATGGAAAGTAACCAATTTTAAATGGGTTTAAACAGCAACGCTTCAAATGCATCAGCATACTGTTATAATTGAGCTCCTCCGTGTCCCAATGAGGCTGAATCCACTGCAGAAATGTTGCTAAAACACATTTATTTCGATGCATTTGAAGAGCTTCTATTTCCCGCGATGGCATCACTTCTGGGCTGATCGTGTTTATAGCGCAGCGCGCGTGCGAATGTGGGATGTAAATATGCAATTAGCGCTTTCATTTTCACTGTGGGTTCTTTTTTTTGTCCGTAAATGAGTTCTGAGATATCCAGCTGCGGCTTTGCAAGGCAGGAGGTTTTAAATTACCGTGAATATCAATTATCTCTCTGCTCATTAATATTATTTGGGTTCCTTTTATGGACAGATGTTCCTGGAGGGATAGCTCCACAGGATTAAATGAATCCCAGTCTATCACATTAAACAAAACAAAACCTCAGTTCATGTCCAGGACCAAGTGAAACGAAACAGGCCGCACTATAAAGCAGTATTGGGAATGACCACACATTCCCGACTCATTTTACTAACACAAAGTCGTAACAAACTATTGGAACAATCCTTTGGATCCAGCTTTGCCCTCCTCTGCCCACTCCCCCTGACCTTCAACCACTCCAAATATTCACGGGGGGAACTCTCATTGTCGAAGGGTCCTGGGACGGGCAACATTAACAGCTACGGCAAGTGTTCCTGTGTCGTGAGCGGTCATTATGTATGGTCTTTTATGCTTTTAATAATATTGTCTGAGTTTATATATTTGGGGGGTAGGGGGGTGTTTGCGTTCCAGGAAGTATATACAGTTGGGAGGGTGGGAGGGTTTGGTTTCCAGGAAGTATATAAAGTTGGGGGGGGGGGGGGGGGGTGGGGGGGGGGGGGGGGTGGGTTGGCGGGAGGGAAGAGCGTGAGGGGGGGGGTTTTGGTTTTCCAGGAATTAATAATACAGTTTGGGGGGGTGGGGGGGGGGGTGGGTTTGTGTTTTATTTCTGTTTTTTTTGTTTCTTTATTTTATTTGTCTTTAGTTCACCTTTTTTATGTCTTTTGATGGTTGTTTTTTCTGTTTTTTTCTTGTTTTGATCTTTTTGTTTTATTTTTTTTTTTCTGCTTATGGTGGTTCTTTTCTTGTGTTGTTTCTTATTTTCTTTTTTTGTTTATTTGAATTTTCTATTTTTTCCGCCAGTTACTTTTCCTTTTTCATTCTTTTTTTTTGCTTTTTTTTTTTCTCATTTGTTTGCCTTAATTTTCTGTTTGTTGTTTTCTTTTTTGTGGTTTTTCTTATCTTACGTTCGTTATTTAACTATGTCTATTGCTTTCTATTATCGGTTTTTAGTTTCTATATTTCTTCGTCTTTTTTTATTCTTATTATTTTTTTCTTTTCTTTCTTTTAATTTTTTTCTTTCTCATTCCTTTCATATTCAGCTTTTTGTTCTTATCGTTTTTCTTTTCCTTTGGGGGGGGGGGGGGGGGGGGGGGGGGGGTTGTTGGTTTTTTCCAGGAAGTATATACAGTTGGGGGGGGGGGGGGGTGGTTGGTTTCCGCAGGAAGTATATACAGTTGGGGGTGGGTGTGTTGGTTTTCCAGAATATATACGTTTGGGGGGGGTGGGGGGGTGTTGGTTTCCAGGAAGTATAACAGTTGGGGGGTGGGTGGGTGTTTGGTTTTCCCATGGAAGTTATAATACAGTTGGGGGGGGGGGGGGGTGGGGGGGGTTGGTTTCCGGAAGTATATCAGTTGGGGTGGGGGTGTGTGGGTTTGTGTTCTCAGTGAGCTTCATCTGAGTACAGTGTTTTCCAGGCCGATACTTGGGGGTGGGGGGGGGGTTGGTTTCCAGGAAGTATATACAGTTGGGGGGGGGGGGGGTTTGGTTTCCAGGAAGTATATACAGTTGGGGGGGGGGGGGGGGTGGTTTCCAGGGAAGATTAATACGTTGGGGGGGTGGGGGGGGTTTGGTTTACCAGGAAGTATATACAGTTGGGGGTGGGGGTGTTTGTTTTCCAGGAAGTATATCAGTTGGGGGGGTGGGGGTTGGTTTCCAGGAAGTATATACAGTATGGGGGGTGGTGGGTGGGGTTGTGGTTTCCCAGTATATATACAAGTGTGTGGGGGGGGGGGTGGGTTTGGTTTCCAGGAAGTAATATACAGTTGGGGGGGGTGGGGGGGTTTGGTTTCCAGGAATATACTACGTTGGGGGTGGGGTGGGTTTGGTTTTCCATGAAGTATATACAGTTGTTGGTTTGCCATCAGGATTATGGTAAAGTTCTACTTCTCTCTGAATCAGACATGCATGGTGAGATATACTGGATGCTGTCCTGGAAATGTGAGATTGCGTGGGAAAGAGCCGCACCTGAGAACCATTCAAAATATATCACCAGATATATAACATGGGTTTTTTATTTATTTGGTATGGGGCAGTTTGCAGCAAAGAAGGATATTTGCTGAACCGCCCAGATTTTGGTCATTGCAGAGTTTAAGAAAGAAGGCCGCGCATATAGTGCCCACAAAGGGTCGACGCATGACGTCACCCGTCGCCGCTAGCGGCTGGCGTCGCGGCTTACTGCCATTTGATTAGTTCAGGGGCTGTCACATGAGGAGACAGCGCCTTTGAAAAATCAAATATTGCCAGCTTCCAAAATCCGTGAGCTCCAAAAGGTCTGAAATGGTTCCGTCTTCCAAAAGAGAAAGCAGCCGCTCCCTTCCCCCCGGTGACCCGAGTACTAACTATATGCACGGAATGTTGCAGCCAATATAACTAGTTCCCTAGAAACGTTCAGCAGCAGCGCTACGAACATATCTATCTCCAGACATGCTACGTACACGCTCCTGCCTTGTGCAGCATAAAGAGGTCTGTTGGGTCGTTCTAAATGCACGGTTTTCAACCTTTTTTTGGTAGGAACCCAGAATCTTCGATTGTAGAAATTTCTGGGGAACCCCCAACCCTCGCCCCTCCCCCTCCTGTTTGTTGTTGTCTCTCCCCTTCCGCTCCTCTCCCAACACTTCTCCCCTTACACTCACTCCCCAACCTCTCTCTTCTATACACACACCACCACACACACACACACTCCTCTTACCACACACCCCCTCTCACACACACACTCTCCCTCCCCCATACAGACTCACCACACACCACACTCCTCTCCCCTCTCCCCCAACAACCAAAACCACACAATCACTCTCTCCCTTCCCCACACAGACACCACGCGCTCTCCCCCCTCCCCCCCACACACTCTCCCCCCCCCTCCACACAACCCAATCTCTCTCTCTCTCCCCTCCCCACAGACACACACACACAATAACGCTCTCCTCTCCCCCCCCCCCGACACTCTTTTTCCCCCCCCACACACACAGACACTCTCTCTGCTCCTCCGACATACACCCACCCCACACCCCAGCACACACACACACAACGATCCACACCTCTACCTCCCCTCGCCCCCCCTCGCCCTCCACCATGCACAGCACTCTTCTTGTTCCCCCCCCCCCCCCCCCCTCTATTCTCCCCCCCGCAACAGACACACTATCTATATAAGGGAGCCGGTGCTGAGAGCCTGCGCTGATATTGCTTCCTCTCACTCCTGTCAGTCGGAAGTTGACGGCAGAAGCAGGGAGAGCAAAGGGAGCACTGACCGGGCGACTGCTGCTGCTGAGCTCGGGCGCCGCCCGTTCACTGCTATGTGGGGGTGCCGCCGCCGGGTCTGGGACAGCCGGGAGAGTTATCCCAGCTCCCCCCCCCCCCTGCGCCCGCGGAACCCCTGAGCGGTGCTCGCAGAGCCCACGTTGAAAATCACCGTTCTAACGTTTTAAAGATAATCCCTTTTATCAGCAATGCTGAGAAAGCATGCTTTCTGTTACTGATATACATGAGATATCCAGCGCCCAGACTCACCAAGGTCATCAAGATAAAACGCTTAGCCTGAGTAAATCCTATAACCAACCTCTCCTTTGCTCTGTGACCAACAGGCTGAGCTCAGGATCTTACCCAGGGTTAAGAGAAGAAGCGATGTCCTCTTCTTGCCTACTGTTTGGAGGGTCAGGATGGTTTAACTTCAGCAACACTGGCTAATATCAAACCCCAAACGCTGTTTCCATCTCTCCCCTCCCAGAGAATGAGATTTCCAAGCTCCCTGCCAGGGCTTTCTCAGGCCTACCCAACCTGGAGTGGCTGGATCTCAGCAAGAACCAACTGGGCGATTCTGGCTTGTCATTTGATGTCTTCAGGGTAAGTTACATTATTTAAACACTGGGTCAGCACTGTGCCGACTGCTTTTGTCCATAAATACTGTATGAGGAACAGGAAGCAGATGACGGGTCTCCTGGAACCTCTCTGTATATCTCCCCAGCTCTGAGGCAGCCATCACTCTCAGTGTCATGTTGCAACATTGTAACTTCTGTGTTGGCAGCTCAGCCTGTTGCCTACCAACCTTTCCATTGGCTGAGTGGTATGATCCAGGCCCCCCCCCCCCCCCCCAGATGCTGGTCTCTCCCTGACCCTTTTTCTGCTTGTTGGGTCATATCCCCTTCCTCTTTTCAACCAGCAGCCTTCAGGAACTGTCATATCCCCCATCTCCTGGTAAAGTTTAATATCCTTCACCTGTCCCTGAACTATTGCTACCTATTACAGACCCCCTCACCCCCTTTGTTATGTTGCTGTTGTACTTCAATAAAGCTTACAGAACAAAGGAAGGACTTTGTGTGCATAACAGGGGCAAGAGTAAAACTGACTTGCCCCAGTGTGCAGGAGTCAGAATAAACTGATTATCAGCACCTAGGTGGCTGATAACTGCTCTGCAATAAGGAAAGATGAATGACACAGGATCACTTAAACAGCTGAAATCTCAGGCGCAAGTGAAGCGATTGGTTGAGCGTAATCAGGCCGTATGCTGTGCTATAGGTGACTTGTAAAGATGAATGGATTATCCATTCTCTGAAATAGAAGTATTGCCGGTTACTTAAAAGGAAGAGGAGAATATAACTGGCCTCGTTTCTCAGAATCTAACCAAGCTGAGAAGACTCAACCTGGATGGGAACCGCCTGACTGCGCTCCCACTGCTGCCACCATCCCTCCAAGAACTGAAAATTAACGACAACGACCTCCAGGAGCTGCACAGACACAGCTTTCGTGGTAAGGAACCCAATGGCGTCATAGCTCAAGCACTAGACAAGGACTTCCACCCCGCCCTTAATTACCATAAACCATGACAGAGCAATCAGAGCTCCCGGAAACATCGCTCGCCGTGCGCTGTCACTTCTTATTGTTACAGAGTGCTTTTCGGTGTAAGAAGCTCTGTACAATGCTAAACTCTTTACATCCTACCCGGCAGCATTTCCCCAATGCGGAACTTGAGAAACAAATGATGACACACAGTACACACACAGTACACACACACACACACAGACACACGAGAAATTACCATGATATGTAACAAATGTGTAGCCAACCTAATTGCACAAACTGTGCAAAGCGTTGCCAGATCCCAGCTTCCTAAAGTCCTGAAAGAAAACATCTGTAGTTCTGCAGTGGGATGGTGGGAGAAGAAAAGCTCTAAACACATGAATGAGACCAATGCAGGGGGTGCATATCTGTGTTGCATATCTGTGTTCTATTCTTCAGCCATCTCACCTGAAACAATTGCTGTCTGCTCGTGTAGGTTCAGCTTGACATGGGGTCTTTTCTTAGCGGCTCTTTCAAGCCCTGGACACACGGGCATGAGTTGGCTCTTCCATTGCATGGGTGGGTAAGACATGGGTGGGTAAGACATGGGTGGGTAACTCCATTCCTCAAGGGCCACCGTAAGGTCAGGTTTTCGGGATATCCCTGCTTCGTCTATGATTGAGCCACCGGTGCTGAAGCAGGGATTTCCTGAAAACTTGGCCTTTTTGGTGGCCCTTGAGGAATGGAGTTGCCCACCCATGCCCTATGGCCTTCACTTTGGATGACAAGCTGGGGTTGTTGTCCAACAAACCAAATCCATTACTGCAACTTGATGTATGCACAGTAAGCAGAAACCCCCCCAAACTAGAGTGTGAAACGTGTGCTGTGTCTCCAAATCTCAGGGCTGAATAACCTGCTGACTCTCCAACTGGAGGGCAACAGTCTTCATGATGGCAACGTCTACCCTCTGACATTCAAACCCCTCAAGAAGCTGATTTATTTACGCATGGACCGCAATCATTTCCGGGCGATACCATCAGGGCTCCCGGCGTCCTTGCAGGTAAGAAGTATTTATAAGCCACCCAATACACCATCAATCCACCGGTAAACCCTCTGTGAGACCAGATAAGCAATGGTAACGGCAGATGTGACGCCAGTAATGCGGCACAGCAAGCATAGCCAGGGTCAGCAACCACAAGAACAAGCCAGGCACATTGTGTGTGGCTCTGAACACTTACTGTACTGGGGGGAAGGGAGGGTGGCCACAGATAAGAATTGGAAACCCCTGCCTTTTAATACATTCTGGATTCGCCCCCGTACTTCACTATTAAACCCCCCCCCCCAGGGAAACAGTTTTAAAAGTGCAGTTTTGTTTGGACTTCCTTCTCCTGTGACTCCGGACAGGAAGTGTGGCTGCTTCCTAGAAAACATGGACTAATACAGATGTCTGTATTTACTGTAGCGTTTTTAATCTTCAGTCTTTCTTGCTTTTATCCTGGAGCACAGGGCATCCATTCAGCGAGCTGCTGTTTGCGGAGCCCTGTGCAGGCCATACTCCATGGAAACGTAAACGTTTATCCTCACTGCACCCCTTAAAAACACTCCCGAGGGGCCCATCCACCTGGCGGTTGTCTGTTTGTAGAGGGATATAGCCAAGGTGGTGTAGGAGTGAGATTCTGCTCCGTTGGCTCTCTCTGTTCTCTGGAAGCACACGGGTGTCTCACACGTGCTTTTCTTCGGAGAGGTTTGGGCTGGAAACAAGGATGCCGAATCTTACACTGCCAGCCATTAAAATAACAGGGGTGTGAAGAAAAAAAATGATTTTGCTTTCTTCTGGTTCAACATCCTAGTCCGGAGCGGGAACCCCAAGACTGAAAACATATCCGTCTTTTAGTTACATGTGTTGAGTTCTGATGACATCCATATGTTGGTAATTAACTTTAGCCTTTCCACTGGAATACGTTTTTCGAGCGGTGAAGGGGCAGGGACACGAGGGTAAGCGGTGCAAGGGTCTTCATTTGGGCATCCCAAGGTGAAATACACACAAGAGAAAGCATCAGCCCTTAGGGGGGCAGCGCCCTTTGTCACATAAAGTCCCTGCAACCCTGTTAAAGCACGCGGAGATTTCACACCGTGTATCCGCCAGGTGTAGCGACCTTGTTTCAGGGGGTAGAACGACCTTCAGTAGCAGGGTCGCAGGGCGGCTGCCTTCCTGACCAGGGACTTTGCATAATGAGCAAAGATGCCGTTAGCATGCAGCTGTGACCTTGCTAATCAAGTCTGCTTGGTCTGTTTAACTAGCGCTCTGCTGGAGTCAGCAGCTACGGATGCGTTTCCCACCCATAGTTACCAGACAAGCTTCCCACCCTGCTGCATGCAGCCAGCGGAATCACACAGGTCTGTAATATGCATATAGGAATTGTACAGGCCACAGATCCACTGATTTCCCTGGGCGTATTTCAAACCCCAACGGCATAATAGCCTCACTGTTCGGGTGGTCTTCAACACGGCAAACTCTTTTGCAAACCTCCGCAGCTGGCAGCTTGTAGTCCTGCCGGGTTCCAGGACTTGAACTTGCAACTCTGATCCAGCCGGCATCGAAATGCTTGCTCTCTGCTCTTACTTTAGCCCCTGCTGGACCTGTAACTCAGGGGTGGGCAACTCCAGGCCTCAAGGGCGACCAACAGGTCAGGTTTTCAGGATATTCCAGGATCAGCACACGGGGTGCAGTCTTTGCCTGAGCCACTGATTGAGCCACCTGTGCTGAAGCAGGGATACTGAAAACTTGACCTGTTGGTGGCCCTTGAGGAATGGAGGTGCCCACCCCTAGCTCCATTGCATTGCGCCAGGATTATCTGCCCCGTCTCGTGTCGTCCTGCTCTTTTCAAGGCTATCCTGACCCAGCACAATCACTCCCGTCCCTCGTGTTCATTTCCTGTTCCCGTGACCCACCCTTCTCCCCCTGCACAGTGACCAATTCCCCGTTACACACGTGCTACACAAGTGTGCTCATCACAACCCACAATCTGTCATCTCATTCAGTCCCAACAGCTACGTCTCCTGTACGTACCGCGCGCAAGAAGAGGCGAATGTAAGGCCAGGCCCGGGGAATTCCGGGGATGCTTTGCTTTTGGTCATGTTTGCTTATCTGACCGCTGCAATATTATCCTTCGTAAAAAGCTTCTGCCGAGACCCTGCGGGAGGCTCAACTTTCTCTGCAACATCTGGACTCTTCCAGACGCAAAAAGTCATATTTCAAATAGTTTTACAGTCATACTTTTATTTCCACCTTCCCTCTTGTTTCCCCCCCCTACAGTCTCCGCATTCCTAAACTATATGCTTATATAATTATATACTGTGTGTGTATATATATATATACACACACATACACGTGTATGAATACAAATACTCACAGGGACGAAGGAATCTGAAACCACAAGACTGATGTGGCACAGCACATCCAGAAAATCAGAGCAAAGGCTTACTGTTTGACATTATTTTACAGGAGAAAGCTTTTTACTGTTTTCTTTGGAAAGATACAAAATCAGAGTGTTTTTTGAGTGATAATTATAGCAGCGACGTCTCTTTCCACGTCTCACCAGAGAATGGGCCAAAACTACAGACATGTACTTTGTGCTGAATGGTAACTAAAACAAGCACCGTTTTGTCTAAAAGCAGCAGTTTATCGTGTTTTTTTTGTTGTTAAATGACAGCATAAGTACACAGTTAGAAATAAACATGCCGAGCTTCCTCAGTCTCCTCTGGGTGTTACCCTGGCTTCATGGTAAGGCTCCCGCATCTCACCAGTTGCAGCAGTTCCAAAGCTGCGGGGATCGGGGCTGAATTATAAGCAGTTGTTTCTATCAGGTGTTCTACGGGCGATTTTACACACTTATCTCTTCGGAATACACCATGGGAAGGATTTCACACACAGGTGCACTGTGTGATATTCAAACAGCAACGGGAAAGTGGGAAAAACACAAACACTCCCAATCGTTTGTCCAACTAAATTGAACATCGGCAGCAGTGGCGTAACTAGCGCCCGGGGAGCCCGAGCACGTCCCCGGGGGCTCCAGCCCGGGGGTGGGGGGCCCGAAGGGAGTCGGGACCTACCCTCCGGGACTCCTGTCGCACAGAGTTCTCCACATCAGTCAATTCATTTGAGGATAGATTAATGATCTCAGCACCTAAAGATCCCTTCCTGAACTCCGGGGGTTCCTGTGCCCAGCTATATGCCCATCCATTGCTCTGCATCGTGATCGCGATATGCCCAGCCATTGCTCTGCATCGCGATCGCGATATGCCCAGCCATTGCTCTGCATCGCGATATGCCCATCCATTGCTCTGCATCGCGATCGCTATATGCCCAGCCATTGCTGTGCATCGCAATTGCGATATGCCCAGCGATTACTCTGCATCGCGATCGCGATATGCCCAGCGATTACTCTGCATCGCGATATGCCCAGCCATTGCTCTGCATCGCAATCGCGATATGCCCAGCCATTGCTCTGCATCGCGATCGAGATATGCCCAGCCATTGCTCTGCATCGCAATCGCGATATGCCCAGCCATTGCTCTGCATCGCAATCGCGATATGCCCAGCCATTACTCTGCATCACGATCACGATATGCCTAGCGATTGCTCTGCATCACGATCGCGATATGCCCAGCGATTACTCTGCATCGCGATCGCGATATGCCCATCCATTGCTCTGCATCGCGATCGCGATATGCCCAGCCATTGCTCTGCATCGCGATCGTGATATGCCCAGCCATTGCTGTGCATCGCCATCGCGATATGCCCAGCGATTACTCTGCATCACGATCGCAATATGCCCAGCGATTACTCTGCAGAGATAACCTTAAAACCTGTCCTGTTGGTGGCCGTTGATGGCTGGAGTTGGACCCCTTGCTATAATGCATTGTTGTAGCCCATCTGTAACTCCCCCAATGTCTGACTTCAATCGCAAGAAATGGTCCTATTTATAGGTTATATCACAGGTGCATTGACAAACCCAGAGCAGGAGACTTCCCCACTTGGATAGGTCGGTGAACACACGTTAGATGTGTGTCCGTACACACCAGAAGTCACACAATCAGATTGCCCACGTTATCTTACACAGGAGCTGCATCTGGATAATAACCGCATTGAGGTTGTGTCTGAGGGGATCTTGAACAAAACTCTGAACCTAAGTGTCCTTGTGCTGAGCAACAACAGACTGCAAGAAGATCGTATCGCTCCTCGGGCCTGGATCGACCTGCTGTGAGTAGTCATGAACCAGACAATGCCCTTACAGTTATTATAGAAAGACGTCAAGACAGAGGGGAGCCATGTCCCTATCAAAGGGGGACAAAGTGACACTGAGACATTGGGTACGGGTACCATGGATAGGCTGTGTTCTCTTACATAGTTACATAGTTACTCATGTTACATAGTTACTCATGTTACATAGTTACTCATGTTACATAGTTACTCATGTTACATAGTTACTCATGTTACATAGTTACTCATGTTACATAGTTACATAGTAGATGAGGTTGAAAAAAGACGTAGGTCCATCAAGTTCAACCTATGCTAAATTTAGACAACAGATACTTTATCCTATATCTATACTTACTTATTGATCCAGAGGAAGGCAAACAGAAAACCCCATTAAGGGGAAAAATTAATTCCTTGCTGACTCCAAGAATTGGCAATCGGATTTATCAAAAAGTCGCTGAGTATGTGGGAGGCTTAACAGTAACATTATAGCAGCTGTGTGGTAACCACTCATATCCGGGTCATTAGCCCAACATCGTTACGAACGTGTAAACTTCGTCAGTCTCCAATCGTCTAACAAATATTAGGAAGCTGCAGAAGTACGTGTAAGAGATATCTATTGTTTATTAAGGAGACATGCTCCCCCAATTGCACTTATCATCGTCTCACACATTAGGGTCGCACCATCATGGGGAAGCACAACTCGGTCTCCTGCGTTAGTCTTTCTCTTGCATACCTGCCCGGCGTGCACACGCGGGATTCAGATACCGGGGAAGCATTTGTAATGCGGTAAAACTAATAAAATGCACTTAGAAGGCTCAAAGAGCAGTATTTCAGTGTTTAAGTACCATAGAATGAGTTATTCTGCCAAGTGCACTAAAGTTAGAACAACGGCAGAGGCTTCCCGCTTGCAGATGTAAGCCATAAACCTCCTTGTGGGAGTTAGTGACGGAATGAACAAGTCGGACAATGGCATACAGTATTCATTTGATTTCGAAACTCATCTGGTCAATAACGTGCTACTCTGTTGTTCAGTGCAAAAAGAACATTAGATTTCTTCTAGTTATTAATAATAATAATAATAATAATACTTGTATTTAGACGCCATTTTTCAGTTATACTTTAGAGACATTTATGCAGCCACGCGGGGTGATTTCCCAGAAGCACATGCTGCCACCATGGACAGCATGGCAGAGTCCGAGGGAGAGGAGACAGAAACAGTGTTGAGTGCGGTGACACGGAGATAAGCCAATATCAGAATGTTGATAGCTGAGGCCGGAATCGAACCTGTAACCTTCTTTGCACATCATGTTATTCCAGGAACCTGGAATCTTTGGACCTGTCTCATAACCGCTTGGTACACGTTCCATCCTTCTTACCCCGAGGGTTACAGCAGCTGATCATGCACCACAACCAGATTGAGCGCATCCCAGGCTACGTATTTGCCCACCTGAAGCCGGGGCTGGAGTTTCTTCACCTTTCACACAACCACTTGAGCGATAGTGGTATCCACGCGGTATCCTTCTTTGGCCTGTACAAGTCACTGAATGAGCTCCTGTTGGACAACAACTTGCTGCCGGCCATCCCCAGAGGCATCCTGAGCTTGAAGTCCTTGCAGGTCCTCCGTCTAAGCTTCAATAAAATTAGGTAGGTTGAGTCCAGGTCACTGTAACCAAGTTCTGTACCTGGACTTCTGGAGACGTGTAGGCTAAAAGTAGGACATAGTATGATACAATGGAAAACAATGGGAATATTCTCACATACGATGGAAGGAACCGTAGTTGGAATATTCCCGATGGTCACACAAAACAAGGTCACACTATCATTTTTTTCTTCCTTCCCAGGTATGTGCCCCTCAATTCAATCTGTGACACTAGAGTATCCGAGGACTCCAACCTTATATCCGTGCACCTGGAGAATAACTTCATCGACCGGCGCTTGATCCCGCCCACTGCGTTCTCTTGCATCAAAACCTACCACAGTGTCGTTCTGCGCCCCCAGCAGGAGGAATATGAGGACTATTAGATATCAGAGCATGAGTAACGCAAGAGAAGGACCCACCCCACCTAAAGGTCACAGTGCGAAGGGAAGAACTTCTCACTGCAAAGGAACATTCTATAGCAACACTGAGTATGCATACACACAAATACAGTATCTAACGCACCTTTGCCTTAAAGAACAAAGACCAAGAAAATGGAATTGAAGCATCACCAATAACTGCAGCTTCTGATTCCTAACCCCTACTTAGAAGGCCCTCCTGCCCCCTCCAGACATCAATAAAGAAGCCCTTATTATGGGAAAGAACTTGATTGTTGGTTGTCACTGTGTGTTAGAGTCCAGCAAACACAATATAGACCAGGCCTATTACTCTGTGTTCCTTTCAGTTTGCCTGATGGAATGATGGTAAGTACAGTAAGTATCAGCCTTTATTGCAGGTAATCCGAGTACACCATGTGTGCTCACAGTGGGGGGCATGGATCACGCCACAACTAGGAGGGTGTCATAATCCACGATGACCATGAAAGATCTGACACAACCAAAGGAGAAGCGAACTCTGAAACAAATGCCACCTAATTGATCCTTTCTTGAAGTTTCTTCCGAGCTGCCGATAATGCAGACAGGTTCAGCTGCATGCAGACTAAGTGCAGTTTTGCCGAAGGTTTCACCGTTAAGGGAACCCACCTTCTGTATGCCTTGTTCTTTCAAATCAATCATTGCAATAGGATGGGCATAAACTTCGCTAACTAGTAAGGTATCCCCACGGGTTTTGCCGCAGTCCCGGAACCACCGCCCCAGCTGCGCCTCTGTTTATCCTTTACAAGCATTTGATGAGGATCATTAAGAGCCGAAAAATACCTATAATCACCGTGAGGCCTTACCATCCCCAGGCTGCATTTCCAAACTCATTTTATATGAGGGCAATTTATCTTACGCCTACAAGGGACACAGACGCAAAGCCAACGCCATCTTTGCATCGCAATCTTTTATTGAGGAAGGCTGCACTGGTTTTAATCCGCACTTGGGACCCAACGTGATGTCGCTGTTACATATTCATTTCTCGGGTCGTTTCGTTTAATCCAAACGCCTTAAAGGAGCATTCCCGTTTTAAAATCTACTTTAAGCTAAACAAAGAGATGATAATTACAAACATGACCCAAATAATTTTTTGTTTAATATACTGATATATGAACATTTTATTTTATTATATAGGGGATATTCTGTTGTTGCAATCTTCCAGAATTCCTTATTGTCCCTCCCTCACAACTAAGGGCAGAAATATCCTGCTGGAATGAATGCTTCGTCCGGTTCATCTGCCATTTTGTTCTATCCCAGTAAGCGGGGATTTTCAGGGGGTTGTTGTTTCACCTAGAAAGGTCCAAAGAAGTTTAAGAGTGCTTTGCAAGAACATTTATGGATGTGCTTTCAACTAAGACAAAAGGGTAGAGGGGATTATCCCGTTAAATCTTTTGGGAGTAAGAAAATAAGGCCTGAATGTGAAGAACCAACATGGAACTAAGCGATACAATAAGTAGCATTTTCAGGGGAGGGGGATTTGAAATAAAAGGTACAGGCATTGCACCCCCCACCGTCCCGACTACCTGTACATTATAGATCCGAGCTGCTGCCATTCTTGTAAATATCTGAATAACACCACGCACAATTTCTATGGGTAACTTTTACATAGTGGGGTCGTGTGTCCTGGCAATGATGGAGCAAAACGTGGCATTGTCATCCTGCACGTATATATCAAAACATTTTGCTCAGTTTGCACCTTGGGGAGAGTCAGTAGGAGGAGTTGGGGGAGTTACATGGGGCACAGATTATAATGAGATGTATCACATTCTGCGTCTCTGTCCCAGCATGCACCTTGGGGAGAGTCAGTAGGAGGAGTTGGGAAGAGTTACATGGTGCACAGATTATAATGAGATGTATCACATTCTGCGTCTCTGTCCCAGCATGCACCTTGGGGAGAGTCAGTAGGAGAAGTTGGGGGGGGGGAGTTACATGGTGCACAGATTATAATGAGATGTATCACATTCTGCGTCTCTGCCCCAGCTTGCACCTTGGGGAGAGTCAGTAGGAGGAGTTGGGGGGAGTTACATGGTGCACAGATTATAATGAGATGTATCACATTCTGTGTCTCTGTCCCAGCTTGCACCTTGGGGAGAGTCAGTATGAGGAGTTGGGGGGAGTTACGTAGTGCTCAGATTATAATGCCAACCCTATTATAATATAATAATAATAAAGACAACACAAAAATTAAGTAGCGCTAAAGAGGATGTGAAATAACCCTAATAAATGATAAATTATAATAACATATTTAAAATATTAAAATAAATTAAAATTACCACAATTTAACCTAATAATATCTACAAACCGTAACGTGATAGTGAAAAAAAAAGGAAAATCCAAATTGAATGTTCCACTCAAACAAAAAATCCAGAGAGAAATATAGTCCCAATAGAAGATCGAGGGAGCGTCTTTGCAGCTTTAAGGGGAGTGGTATAGCCAACCACTTTTGGAATCTATGAACAAAAAAGAAACAAAAGCGCAAGCTCCATAGCACGTAACCGAGTAAAAAATAAGGTAAATTTATTTAAAAAATCAGCAATCTCCTGACGAAGTCGCCGCAGTGTGACGAAACGCGTAGAGCTGTGACGTCATCGCATTTGTGTTGGTGTATTTGGAGTCCCTGGCTTCCCTGCGCTCCGGCTAGCGGTAATTTCAAGTGTTAGCAATCATTGTATGAGGGAGCATAGGACGTGCAGGCATTGGATGCCTTTATATCTTGCTGCCAATTTGGGATAGGAGTTCATGGTGAACCTGGGCTGTTTACATCCACTCTGCAAACCTGGGACTCACCCTACCACCGCAGATGACCACAATAGAGATTTCTCTCCCACGAATGGTTCTGTTTAAAATCCTGTAAGTGCACATTCTTATGGGTTGCTGATTTTTTAAATAAATGTACCTTATTTTTTACTCAGTTACGTGCTATGGAGCTTGCGCTTTTGTGTATTTTTTTGTTCATATAATAATAATAGTTTGTTCTTGTATAGCGCTGCTAGCTTACAATCTATGTTTTTGATGCCTGAGGCACAGGGAGATAAAGTGACTTGCCCAAGGTCACAAGGAGCCGGCACCACGAATTGAACCAGGCTCCCCTGCTCCAAACTCAGTGCCAGTCAGTGTCTTTACTCACTGAGCCGCTCCTCCCAGGCTCCCCTGCTTCACTCTCAGTGCCAGTCAGTGTCTTTACTCACTGAGCCGCTCCTTCTCCCAGGTTCCCCTGCTTCACACTCAGTGCCAGTCAGTGTCTTTACTCACTGAGCCGCTCCTTCTCCCAGGTTCCCCTGCTTCACACTCAGTGCCAGTCAGTGTCTGTACTCACTGAGCCGCTGCTTCTCCCAGGTTCCCCTGCTTCACACTCAGTGCCAGTCAGTGTCTGTACTCACTGAGCCGCTCCTTCTCCCCTTTCTGCAGGGCTGGGAGGACAGACTTCTTACCAACCTCTGATCCAGAGTCTAGAGAGGTACCTGTTATCAGGGGCTCGTTCCCTCGGTCCGGGCCTGGGTTAGTGTCCATGGGGAGCGGGGGGACACCCTCTGCCGGTTCCAGTCACCGCCGTATCCTGGAATAGAGGGGCTGGGTCCCTGGAATTGTTAACACAATGATTCTGAAGCATTAAGTACACAGTCAGTATTACCGATGTAGCACGCAACATAGCCCGCGCTGAAGCGCGCCAGCAGCTGCGATAACGTGCTTGCCCCGCCCCTTCGTCACTCGCGGCTGATTGGATTGAATGGCGGCTTCTCCCGCTGGCGCGGAGTAACAATGGCTGCTACATCTGCATATAAAAAGAAATGTATGGACATTGAAATCAGTTCACTGATAACGGGGAATACAGACGTCAGCTCACTTATCACTAAAAGCCCCGGTGTGTTCCCGTGCAGTCACAGCTTGGTTTGGGCCGGGTGATTTGCCAACGAGGCCCTGGACCCTTTCCTTACACCAGACAATAAAAATGAGAACTGACGGATACGCTGGAAAAACACACAAACACGGAGATATTTCCTGTTTCCCAATGTTTGAACTATCCGCTGATCTGTTCAATGTGCTCTCATGCAGCGTTAGTGCAGCGCGAACGCCGAGGAACTGGAAACCCGCAAATCCGTCCCAAGACCATCCTAAAACTTTCTCGCACGCTACAGTTTTCCTGAATTTATTCTGCTAAATGACATAGTAGAATGATTATTTTAAAATAAATTGTAGCAGCAAAAAGATTGTCACACAGACGTGACGTCCTTCTGATTCGGCTAGAAGTGTACACAGCACGTCACAGCACGTCACAGTGCATCACAGCGCCTACACAGCACGTCACAGTGCATCACAGCGCCTACACAGCACGTCACAGTGCATCACAGCGCCTACACAGCACGTCACAGTGCATCACAGCTCCTACACAGCACCTACACAGCACGTCACAGCGCCTACACAGCACGTCACAGCGCGTCACAGTGCATCACAGCGCCTACACAGCACGTCACAGTGCATCACAGCGCCTACACAGCACGTCACAGTGCATCACAGCGCCTACACAGCACGTCACAGTGCATCACAGCGCCTACACAGCACGTCACAGTGCATCACAGCGCCTACACAGCACGTCACAGTGCATCACAGCGCCTACACAGCACGTCACAGTGCATCACAGCGCCTACACAGCACCTACACAGCACGTCACAGCGCCTACACAGCACGTCACAGCGCCTACACAGCACCTACACAGCACGTCACAGTGCATCACAGCGCCTACACAGCACGTCACAACGCCTATACAGCATGTCACAGCGCCTATACAGCATGTCACAGCGCCTACACAGCACCTACACAGCACGTCACAGTGCATCACAGTGCCTATACAGCATGTCACAGCGCCTACACAGCACGTCACAGCGCCTACACAGCACGTCACAGCGCCTACACAGCACGTCACAGCGCCTACACAGCACGTCACAGCGCCTACACAGCACGTCACAGCGCCTACACAGCACGTCACAGTATGTCATGAACATGCACTTATATGGTTAATAGTCTTATAGGGTTAGGGGGTCTGTGTGCGAATGGGTTGGAATATACACATGCTTAGTGTTGGGGGTACCTTGTAAGGTTATTAGTAGGGTTTGTGTATAAATAGGATGGGATATACATAACTATTTAGGGTTATAGGATTATTAGGATAGTTGTGTTTTTGGGTACTGTTAGGGTTCCTTTTAGGGTTGTAACAAGGGTATGTGTGTTAATAGGATGCACTATACATGTAATTCGGCTCATTAGGTACTGTTAGGACCCTTTTTGGGCTATAGGATGACACATACACATGGATTGGTGGCATTCTTGGGATATGTGATATTGGGGTCAGTAGATCTTATTTGGGGGTGTTGTGGGCATTACACAAGATCTGTACGAAACAAACAGATTGTTATTTGGGTTTTTGTTCTGGGTTTGTAAGTGTTTGTGGTTATGTGGGATTTACGTGCTAAGAAAATTATTTGGATTTGTAGGATACAAATACATTGGGATAATTATTAGGATCTGTATATATGAACTTCTTAAGGTAGGGTCATTGGGGTGTTTGCTAATAAGGTCTGCATGTTTTTATAGAGATCATTAATAGGTTATGTATGTGTTGGGGTCATTAATTATTGTGGTCATAGGAAAGTATGTGGATTAGGCTCTGTTATGAGGACTATATAGTATCATTGTTTTGTTGTTGTATTTAGGATCTATTTGTATTATTGGGGTTATTGGAAGAATATCTATTTGGGGGGGGGGGGGGTCATCTTTAGGATCTACATGTAAACTGGGATTCATATCAGGCCTGGAACTATAATTAGGATCTGTCTGTAGTCCTATAATTGGCATTACTATTTTAAGGTACCTTCCAGTGATTCATATCCTATAGGATTTTCTCCATTCCTGGGGTCAGTTTATGGGTTTTTTTTTTGTATGTGGGAAAGCACGAAATTCTCTGCATTCTGGGGTAAGATAAAAGCTCACAAAGTAGGTTAATTTCTGGGGATTTAATGGGATTCCTTTATGTACAGAACTTGGGGTGGGGGGGGGGAGTTATTTTAGCTGACCCTTGTTATGAAAACAATAGTCCGTTTTCCGTGTCCCTGCTGCAGGTCGCCATCTTTAAACAGCCCCCTCCCCATGTTGGGGTGCTGTGTAGGGCCGCTGTGACCCTATTAATGTGCACTGATAATCCTTTTTTATAGGGTGTGTGGGGCACAGTGTCACATTCCGCTTCCTGTCATTGTTCTGCTTATAGGATCTGGCCTGCGCCGGTGTAAGGTTTGTGCTGTGACTTATGGGGTTTTGTGTGTGTTGGATGTTATTTTGGGGCGTTATAGGTTGTTATAGGGTGGGCAGTGAACAGCGACCAGCCCGCTCTGCTGAATCACTGCCTGTGGTGTCAGATCCCCCCCTTAGTGTTACCCACCCTGTACACTTGTTTTTTTGTTTGCTTTTACACTGTGTTGTGAGGATTGCTGGGCCCCAATGTTCTCTTCCTATATTAGGGTGTGTGTGTGTGTATATAATATATATGGGCTCCGTCACACCGCAGGAGGAGTTCAGGCCTCCGTGTGTGTGTGGCCCGCAGTGTCGCACTTACACCGGGGCCTGGAGTACACGGTGTGACCGGAGACGCGGCGCCCAGCCCGGGGGGAGAAGGGGGGGACGCGGCGCCCAGCCTGGGGTGAAAGAGGGGGGGACGCGGCGCCCAGCCTGGGGTGAAAGAGGGGACGACACACGGGACTGGGAATATTCCTGCACGCCGTGTTTAATGCCTGGGAATATTCCTGCACGCCGTGTTTAATGCCTGGGAATATTCCTGCACGCCGTGTTTAATGACTGGGAATATTCCTGCACGCCGTGTTTAATGCCTGGGAATATTCCTGCATGCCGTGTTTAATGACTGGGAATATTCCTGCACGCCGTGTTTACGCCTTTGTATGTCTCTTAACAAAATATATAGAGTAAAAGAAGACGATAGAACAAAGTTCGTTGAACCAGTGCTGCCGAGTAATGGGCATAAGCAGCATATAAATAAAGCTGCACTGAGTTTGGGGGGAGAGGCCCCTGAATGTGAGTGTGGCAGCGACAGCAACAGGTCTGGTGAATCTTCTAACTTCGAGGCTCATTAGTGGGGGTATACTGTAGGTATTAGTGGGGGTATACTGTGGTATTAGTGGGGGTATACTGTAGGTATTAGTGGGGGTATACTGTGGTATTAGTGGGGGTATACTGTAGGTATTAGTGGGGGTATACTGTAGGTATTAGTGGGGGTTATACTGTAGGTCAGTGGGGGTATATGCGTTGGTATTATGTGGGGGTTTCACAGAGTATAGTGGGGGGTATTATGTAGGGATTGTGGGGGACTTGTAGGTATAATGGGGGTTACTGTAGGTATTAGTCGGGGTATACTGTAGGTATCAGTGGGGTATACGTAGAGATATAGTGGCGCTTGACTGTAGGTATTATGGGGGTATAGTAGGTTATTAGTGGGGGTTATACTGATTAGTGGGGGTATCGTTATAGTGGGGTAATGTAGTATTATGGGTATACTGGATTAGTAGGGGTATACTGTAGGTATGAGTGGGGTTATATGAGGTATAGTGGGGGTATACTGTAGGTATTAGTGGGGGTATACTGTAGGTATTAGTGGGGGTATACTGTGGTATTAGTGGGGGTATACTGTGGTATTAGTGGGGGTATACACCCCCTAGAGCTGTAAGCAATGTGTGATCTTCATGCCAATAATAGACAATAAAGAAATCGAACTACTCGCGGTGTGGTCTCTCCTCCTGCGCGTCACACTCTTTGACAAAGCGCCAAGAGCACGAAACGCGTCAGAGGTACCCCCCCCATATCCCGTCCTCCATGTTGTCACCCCTTCTATAATAAATAGTTTTTAACCTGCAGAACTTGTGCTGCGCCCCCGTTTTCCCTGCTGCGCCCCCGTTTTCCCTGCTGCGCCCCCGTTTTCCCTGCTGCGCCCCGTGTTTTTCCACCCTTGGATCCTCCTATAGGGTAAAAGGGTATTTTCCCCGGTGCCTTTGCCCTTGGAGCCTCCTATAGGGTAAAGGGGTATTTTCCCCGGTGCCTTCGCCCTTGGAGCCTCCTATAGGGTAAAAGGGTATTTTCTCCGGTGCCTTCGCCCGTGGAGCCTCCCATAGGGTAAAAGGGTATTTCTGCCGGTCCCTTCGCCCTTGGAGCCTCCTATAGGGTAAAAGGGTATTTACCCCGGTGCCTTCGCCCTTGGAGCCTCCTATAGGGTAAAAGGGTATTTTCCCCGGTGCCGTCGCCCTTGGATCCTCCTATAGGGTAAAAGGGTATTTTCGCCGGTCCCTTCGCCCTTGGAGCCTCCTATAGGGTAAAGGGGTATTTTCCCCGGTCCCTTCGCCCTTGGAGCCTGGCTGATGGAGAAGCTGAGCAATGTCCAAGAGAGAATTCATTTGGATGCAAATGTTTAAGAAAAAGGGTTAGATAAACAGCCGGCATGACTTGAAAGGTCCCACATGGCCCCGCCAAGCTTAACATGCTACTGAACTTTGACTTTCCCAAACAGGAAGTGCTTTTGTTATTACCAAAGCCCAGATGAGATTATGGGACATTGCACCCAAGCCAACCCAGGCATTAGCTGTTCCTGGGCTGATGGCTTCCTGATGGTGTCCCTCTGTTCCAAACCACAACCCCCCCAGTGCACCTCGGCAGAGCATGAACCTTTCCCCACTGTCAGGTTACAATGTGCTTCGTGCATGGAACAAAGACGTGTTCATTCATCTGACCAAGACATTTTGTGTCAGCACATTCATTAATCATTCATTAATCATTCATTAATCATTCACCAATCATTGGTATGGACACCATATATGGCCCTGAGTCCTGTCGTGTTTCATTGATAATGGGTGCGGGTATTTTTAAACCAGGTGGAACATGTTCCGTCATTATAATATGATTAGTTAGTACGTATAGAGCACACTTCAGAGCTGGGGTAGGCAACATGATATCCTTCATGGGCCACGTGCGTCCCCTGCAGCCCTTATAAAGGCTGCACATTATATACTAATAAGATTGTAAGCTCTTCGGAGCAGGGACTCCTCTTCCTAAATGTTAATTTGTTCATTTTTAAGTCTGAAGCGCTTATTCCCATGATCTGTTTGTATTATTTGGTATTTATATGATTGTCACGTGTATTACTGCTGTGAAGCGCTATGTACATTAATGGCGCTATCTAAAGACACATATATACACATATATATATATATATATAGTGCACAGGCAGAAGGGACGTTGCAGCCATGGGTTGGAGCTTCTGCTGAGTACTGCCCGGCTCCTCCTCTTACACCGGGAACTAGTGGTTAGCGCAGGAGAGGAGGGTCCCAGTATTAACCAGCGCAGTGTCATTAAGCAGCTGAGGGAGCGGAGAGAAGCTACGATCAACTGTAGCAACTTTTCTGCACTCTGCGCACTGGGGAGAGGGGGGGCTCCTGGGGAAACCAGCGGTTGAGGGCCGCAGGTTAAGCTGGGATGGCCAACTCCAGTCCTCAAGGGCCCCCAACAGGTCAGGTTTTAAGGACATCCCTGCTTCAGCACAGGTCATTGACTGAGCCTGTTGGCGGCCCTTGAGGACTGCAGTTGGCCACTCCTGTTTTAGAGGCATTTGTCACCGGGATATTTATGTTGTAAGCAAGTCTATGAGGTTATAATGACCATTGTTGGTAGCAGACTCATCCTCACCCACCAGCTGTGCCATCCTTCCCTGCAACTCAGCAGAAACGGGAAGCCTGGAGACATCTCCAGAAAAGCCCAGAGACTCCAAAAGCCGTAAACCTGAGTGATGTGAAAGGAGACTTTGTTAGCTGCGGCAGTAAAATCTTTCCTCTCCTCCCAGGTCGGCTGGAGAAAAACGTCCTCCCATGTGTGAAACCAGAGGGAGCCCACTATCTGCTTCCTACTCCCCGGGCTGTAACTGTGTATGGTCCTTCCTATTTCTCTGGGATGCGATGGCTAGTGCTGTGTAAGGTCAGGTCATATAATGGACACTTCACCTGTAAAAATCAGGGAAGGTATATAGAGACGTGAAATGATCACACCTGGCACATTTCATTGAGTAAAATTGACTTAAAGACTATGGAGAATATGTATCTAAAAAGCGTCCAGCGCGGACATATTTGCACAAAACAATTAGCATTTTTTTCCGTCTGAAAGATGACATATTTATTAAGTATACTTCCGCTGCTGTAAAATGTTGTGCGCGCTGAGCCTGCGCTAGTATTCTACGCAGAACAAAACAGCCTTCCGCCATCTTTAATGTGACGGAGAAAAGTAACGCAGAAACGGTAAGAAAAAGTAACGCGAGCCGCGCATTTGAAGACATAGCCAAAAATGGCGCGTCTAAGATTGCTGCAGAGACACAGGCTGGCGCAGGTATTGTTCAGCGCGACTGGCATTTAAATTAAGTCTTTGCACTCATATTGGTGCTGTCAAACATACGGTAGATAAAGCGGAACGGGTGCGATAACCTGTACCGGCATTTCATATACAGGTTGTCCATAAATGATTCACCCTATTATAATTTATGAAGGTTTATAATGGGGTGTATAATTTTTGGGCATCCTGTATGTCCCCCAGAGATCCCTATTTCTCACAATGACTGCTCCTGACGACCCGCCAGCACGACGGCCGCGTCTCTCCCTGCTGCGTGGATTCGGTTTCCTTGCTACGTCCTGAATCCCGTGGAAATGTGCCCCTCTAGTATGTATGAGGCCTCCGGTACAGTAACGGGATCTGAGTTGCCCGCTGGCCGCAGATAACCGTAAAAGTTCCATCACTTTATTTAAGTCACATATACACGTGAGCCGGCATTGTGAGAATATTAACGCCTATCTAACTGTTTACATGACAACGGCAGCAGAACCCTGTACATGGCGTCGCTGGCATGCTTAGTGCTACTTTTCTACAAAGGCAGGAACGGGTGGGGACCGGGCTGGTCCTTTCTTCCATGTAGTAACTGAGGAGGGAGAGGGAGGGACAGGGAGGAGCGGGTATGATGCCTTTTATTGGACCAACAAGTAGTTGATATGTTACAGGCTTTCCCACCTCTCAGGGTCCTTCATCGGGACCTACCCCGACCCCGAGAGGTGGGAAAGCTTGTAACATATCTACTACTTGTAGGGTTTGCCAGGTGACTTCTCAAAAAATACTGGACACAATGGAGAAAGGTGTAACACACTCAACACACACACACCTCACACCGCTCCATGCTGTCTCCTCCTCTAGTTGGCCCCACCCACAGGCTCCTGACACCTCCTCTTCATTTGTTGCAGCTGGGTAATGCAGCCAATCAGGATGGAGGAAGCTGCCCAGCCCCATAGCAGCAGCCCTGCTCTCTCCCTGCTCAGGGAAATCCCCCCCAAGCCGGTCAGGTAACTATGTCCAGAGAGGTCATACCAGTATACACATACACGCCCCGAGAGGTAATACCGGTATACACATACACGCCCAGAGAGGTAATACCGGTATACACATACACGCCCAGAGAGGTAATACCGGTATACACATACACGCCCAGAGAGGTAATACCGGTATACACGTACACGCCCAGAGAGGTAACACCGGTATACACATACACGCCCAGAGAGGTAATACCGGTATACACATACACGCCCAGAGAGGTAATACCGGTATACACATACACACCCAGAGAGGTAATACCGGTATACACATACACACCCAGAGAGGTAATACCGGTATACACATACATGCCCAGAGAGGTAATACCGGTATACACATACACACCCAGAGAGGTAATACCGGTATACACATACACACCAAGAGAGGTAGTACCGGTATACACATACACGCCCAGAGAGGTAATACCGGTATACACATACATACCCAGAGAGGTAATACCGGTATACACATACACGCCCAGAGAGGTAATACCGGTAGACACGTACACTCCCAGAGAGGTAATACCGGTATACACATACACGCCCAGAGAGGTAACACCGGTATACACATACACACCCAGAGAGGTAATACCGGTATACACATGCATATCCACAGAGATAATACCAGAATACACATACATGTCCAGTATTACGTCTATTTTTTTTACTGGACAGTGTCCAAATACAGGACAGTCCGGTTCAATACTGGACACCTGGCAACCCTAATAGTTGTTGGTCCAATACAATGTATCATACCCCCTCCTCCCTCTCCCTTCTCTGTTACTGCAAAGGAGATTTACAATGAACACAGCAGCTGTGCTGAGACATTGCAAGAGTAAGCAAACTTAACAAACACAACGTCGACAACAACACAAGCACACAACTGTTCCCAAAACCCACTGTAACTGGGACGCCTGGCCTTTGACACAGAAAACAGGAAGTGCCCTCTCTGTGGTTTGGTTAGTTTGCTGAAGGAATGTAAGCGTGTTGTCCAAGTAAAACATGGGACCCAGCTGAGGACAAGGGGCAGGGTTTCACTTCCCAGGGCCAGCGCGCTATTGCTTTCAGCTGTAAAAATATTAAAACAAAGACCATCCCCGACTCCCCTATTCTGTGTGTCTTCTAATGTGCGACTTGGTGTGATTCATGCACACGAGGACGCGCTGTACTCGCATCTACGGCTAGGATATTGTTCTCATATAAGTCTGCGCACTGCATGCGGTCACTTAACTCTTTCATAGGCTAAGAGGCGAGCACACTGCCCACTGCCCTATTATTGCATTTCTCGTTAGAAATCGTATCATATGCTTTTATTTCAACACACACTCGTTCTTTGTAAGAAAAAGGACATCCGTTTATACAAGAAAGCAAAACGAAGCTGTGATAAGTACACAGAGGGTTTCTAAAAGGCTAGAACAGCTCACCCACGAACATACCAAAATCCTGTATGTTATTTCCCTATATTATAATAGATTCATCTTACTATTCGCTTATGGCAAGCTCCCATTAGCTAAAGATTTAGAGCAGGGTTCTCAAACTCAGTCCTCAAGGGCCCCCAACAGGCCAGGTGTTCCGGATGTCCCTGCTTCAGCACAGGTGGCGCAATCAGTGGCTCAGCCGAAGACAGAGCCAATCTCCAGAGATCCCATTGGCAGCCACCAGGGAACAAATAGATAAAACAACTGGATTCTCAGAAACGAGCCACAGAAACAGCGCTATTGCACAACGGACACAGAAGGGACGGCGGCTTCTGCACGAATCACTTCCCTGTCTCTCCTTTCCCCCTAAGCTCTGGCGAACACTCATTGTGCTCCTCTACTTCTGGTTTAACCACCGTCCGACGTGGGAGCGTGAAAACGAATGGTTAATACATTTAACAAGAACTAGTTATTCTCCTAACCCAAGGGGTTCTCAACTCCAGCTAAACTCAAGACCCCCCAACAGGTCAGGTTTTAAGGATATGCTTCCAGCATCAGCACAGGTGGCTCTGATTGAGCCATCTGTGCAGAAACAGGCTGAGGTTATACCTTGTGTGTTTGCCCCTCGTAGAACAGTGTTCCATGATGAGTTTTGTGTAGCCCAGGGGTGGGGCAACTACAGTCCTCAAGGGCCACCAACAGGTCAGGTTTTAAGGATATCCCAGCTTCGGCACAGGTGGCTCAATCAATCCCTGCTTCAGCACAGGTGGCTCAATCAAAGGCTCAGTCTTTGAACGAGCCTCTGATTGAGCCACCTGCGCTGAAGCAGGGATATCCTTATAACCTGACCTGATGGTGGCCCTTGGGGACTGGAGTTTCCCACCCCTGGGGTGGCCTTTGGCAAGCCCATTCCGTCCCCTAATGATGTCACCTTTGGTTTGTAGAGTGTCTATGTATTGATTTGTTACTTGTCAGAACCCCAGCTTAGAATAATCCCCAGCTAACACGGAGCAGAGGAGGTACCCGCGGAATGCTAGGAATGCTTCATTATTTATTGGGAGAGAAAAAGATAATCCTGCATTTGGCTCGTTCAATATATAATATTATACGGCTTCGAGCTATAAATTGTGAGTCTTATGTATTCACTCTGAGCTACTCTTGGTCAAAATGGTACAATTTCCAGGCCTTGTAGTTGCCCCTGGAGGCATCAAGGGCAAATCCAGAAAAATAATGCTGATTACAAAGTCTTTTAGAACTGACTGTGACAATGCAAAGTGCGCCTCTTATGTTTTTATTGTATGTATATCTTTATTTATATAGCGCCATTAATGTACATAGCGCTTCACAGCAGTAATAAACGTGATAATCATATAAATAACAAATAATACAAATATCACATAATGGGAAGAAGTGCATGCTGAACATAAAAGTGACATTAAGGAAAAGGAGTTTCTGCCCCGAAGAGCTTATAATCTAATTTGGAAGTACGAGGAACATAGAGAGACAGTAGGAGGGTGTTCTGGTAAGTGCGTCTGCAGGGGGCTAAGGTCGATCTCTGAGGTGTATAGTATCAGCCACGGTGCTACTCATATGCTTCTTTAAGGAGGTGTGTTCTAAGGTGGGTCTTAAAGGTGGATAGAGAGGGTGCTTATCGGATATTGAGGGGAAGGGCATTCCAGAGGTGTGGGGCAGTCGGTGAGAAGGGTTTAAAAGGGGTAGAGAGAGGACATCCTTGAGCAGAACGCAAGAGTCTGGATGGTGCATAGCGAGGAATTAGGGCTGAGATGTAAGGAGGGGCAGAAGTGTGTAAAGCTTTAAAAGTGAGGAGGAGAATTGAGTGTGAGATGCGGGATTCGATTGGAAGCCAGGAGAGGGATTTTAGGAGGGGAGACGCTGAGACAGATTTATTAAAGAGTAGATCGATTCTGACAGCAGCGTTTAGGATAGATTGTAGGGGAGACAGGTGAGAGGCAGGAAGGCCGGACAGCAGGAGGTTACAGTAATCGAGACGGGAGAGAATGAGGGCCTGAGTCAGAGTTTTAGCTGTAAAGACAGAGGAAAGGGCGTATCTTTGTGATATTGCGGAGGAAAGAACAACAGTTTTTGAATGTGAAGGTAGAATATATGAGAGGAGTCGAGTGTGACCCCTAGGCAGCGTGCTTGGGCTACTGGGTGAATGATGGTACTTCCAACAGTAATGTGGAAGGAGGTAGTAGGGCCAGGTTTGGGAGGCAGTATAAGGAGCTCTGTTTTTGACACGTTAAGTTTCAGTCGGCGGAGGGCCACCCAGGATGATATCGCAGAGAGACATCTTCCTGGAGTTGTGGCAGCGCATTGATATGATTGCAATCGAATAAGGGTTTAATATTAACTCATTGAAAGTACCTTGCGGAGGAGAAAGGCGAGTTGGCTAGAGTAGTTTTGTGCATGACCCTGGTTGCATATATAAGCCACGTGCTCACTAGTGTGCTGTCCGTGACAGATGGTATATTGGGACGCAGTTAGGGGAGATAGTACTCATTTGAGGGCCCTTTGTGGAAGGTGAAACGTAGGCCAGCTAGAGAGCTGTGTATTAACCCTTGTCCCATGCAGGTAACGTGATCACAGGTGTGCTGCACATGATGCATGTTTAAAAAAAATAAAACCCCCCGCTTGGATTGCTCCTTCGAGGAACAGTTCCGGAATGCCTTGTAGTGTAAACGTATCATACATTATAAAGGATTGAGGAGAAGCGTCTCTGTGCATAGAAATGACAGTGTACGGTTTCCTGGTTCATCTCTTCCGGGCTCCGTGGCTTCCACATTCCATCGTGGTATAAGATTTCATATTCAGATATTCACATTGTAGCGTAGTGGGGCAGCCCAATCTTACCTGCGGGGGGGCGGGGGGGGGGGGTAAGGAAGGCTAGCGGAGCGATAGAAAAGCGGGTGAGAACCACACATCTTATTTATCGCAGACACACTTTGGGGGTTATTTATTTAAACAAAAAAAGAGGTGTGCTCGCCCGGCACGCCCAGTGGGGCGAGAACATCTTGGCGGCAGGATCCCGGTCAAGCCTCACTCTTACTTCAGAGGGTCCCTTGGGCCATTTACGCAACACCGGTCAGGGTACAACGTTTCGGGGTAAGAAAGTGAACCCTTCTTCCGGTGCATGACCTGCACTTACTTTGCGTTACAAGGTTGGCAGCCGGGGAGGGTGAGGTTTATTAGGCAGTATTCTGCACCGTTAATGCAAAGCGCCCTAATTACAGGGCTGCTGGGGAGTCACCCACCTGAAGCCACGTGCAGTGCGTGGAAGAGGTGAGTGGGAGCGAGCTGCGATTTATATTCTGCTGTACGAGTTTGTTTTTTAAGGACATGAAGCCTCCTTTTTCTTCCTGGGATAAAAACCTCCCGAGATTGACGTTAGGCAGGTAAGGAGCTTGATGCTAAAGTCGCCACTCGTCAAACAGCAAACCCGCTGCCTGTGTCTTTATATTAACACAGAAGACCAGGGATTAACCTCTCGCTGCGGTTGGGGTGATACAAGTTATTACAATGTTGCACCATGCAGTTGAATGAATGGGCCCTAAAGCCTAACATAGGGGTGGTCATCTTCAGTCCTCAAGACCTCCCAAAAGTTCAGATTTTCAGCATATCCCTGCTTCGACTGAGCCTCTGATTGAGCCACCTGTGCTGAAGCTGGGATATCCTGAAAAGCTGACCTGTTGGAGGGGGGGGGAATTCTGATGGAGCAACGGAGGACATTTTAATGGAGACAACCTAAATCCAAAGAGGGAGACCACATTCAGAGCCTACGACATGATTACACTCAATGAGCGAGAGCTGCCCACTCAGTGAGACTCACCCCACTCAGAGAGACTCACCCCACATCAGTGAGACTCACCCCACTCAGTGAGACTCACCCCACTCAGTGAGACTCACCCCACATCAGTGAGACTCACCCCACTCAGAGAGACTCACCCCACTCAGTGAGACTCACCCCACTCAGTGAGACTCACCCCACATCAGAGACACGTGACAGGCCATTTTGCAGAACGATGGCTGCACGGCATTTGCATAAAGCCTAAATCATCAAATAAACGTCCCAAGTCTTGAGCACATTCACACAGGTCTGCAATCCTGTGCTTCCCCATTATCTCTTTATCATATAACACTTCCACTGGAGCCAGGGATTCTGGGTAATGACATGCAAATGAGCACTCACACTGTCACCTTTTACTTCTTGTCCATTTTAACAAGGACCCCCCTACACGCTAATGCCACACCTAAATCAGAATATTCATCAGAGCCGAGACACAACATTCAGGCCGCATTGGCTTCCTCCACCCAACGCGTTTCCTCCACCCAACGCGCTTCCTCCACCCAACGCGTTTCCTCCACTCAATGTGCTTCCTCCACCCGACGCGCTTCCTCCACCCAACGTGCTTCCTCCACCCAACGCGTTTCCTCCACCCAACGCGCTTCCTCCACCCGACGCGTTTCCTCCAAACCACCACTCTGCTCAGACCAATGGATTGGGAAGGAGAAACAGGCTCGTTTCCAGAGGACTGGCGCGGGCTCCAAAAGCAGCCCGCCACTCAGAAGAAGACAAGCAAAAATAAACAGGGAAACGGGTTTCTTTTTTTTGGCATTAACAGCTCTGAGGATATTTGCCGATTCAGAAGAACTCGGGAAGAGAATAGTGATGCAGATGAGCTTGTTGGGGGTTTTTTTTTTGGCAGGTGTGGTGATGGAAGCCACATGTCATTACAGCCCAAAGACGTTTACATATAATATGTTTTGAAGGGGGGAGGAGGAGGTAGAAGCAATCTGAGTATTCAGTCCTCTGCTGTCTGCAAGGAAATTACATCCTTAAACCTCACACAAAAAACCCTGCAGCAGTTCAGTCAGTCAGGCTGAGGGGGGCTGTGGGGTGGCTGCCGCCTTCTTGAACAGCTTCTCTCCCAACTCCTGGAAGAATTGGGAATAAAGAAGGAAGAGGACCAGGGGAGAGAAAGAACCAGCCTCCGGGGAAGGGACAGTCACTTTGGAAACCTGCAAAGTGTGTGCTCCTGGGAAGAAGTCTCTCTCTGGCACATAGAGGAAAGAGGTACAGTACATCTGAGCATCTCTGTATTTAGCAGATGTGAATGCAAGTGGCTAGTAAGTGAAAGGGCTAAGCAGCGGTGTGTGTAACTCTGGGACCACGTTGGGTTTTCTATAGGTTGGTCATTTCAGCAAAAAGTGTGGGAAGCCTATTAATGTAGTGTTAGCACAAGGGCAAATGTTCTAATGCATAAAGCAGAGCCCGCTCCTCGCTGAGAAGTTTTAGCTATGAGCAATGCAATGTACGGTCTTTCTTCTGAAGCATGTACTTTAGTAAAAATCTCTCCCAGCTTTATTTAAATATTAATAAACATACATATTTATCCTCTGGTCTCTGCTCTGGAAACACCAGTTCCGTTGCCTTTTGTCCTATGCTGCCTGTACATTTTTATCTCATCAGACAGATTGCAAGCTCTTGGGCACAATACCTTACTTTCCCCAAGGTTTACTTTTACAGCTGCTGTTAACTCTCAATTGTATCAATGTTCCTAGTTATTGTTGTGGAACGAAATATCACTCAAAGGAAATTGACAGAGTTTTCAAATGTCCGAAGCATTTCTGTGCACACCAAGTGGACGAGGAGAGGTCCAACCGGACACCAGGATTTTAAATGCGTTGGTTGGTTCAGTGACAAAGACTGTAATTCCTAATGGAATTGCTTGTGCATGCAGTGGGATTAATGCATTATAATATAGTTTGCATGTGTGCTGATGGGGATAGTCGCAGCGCCTTTTCTAATGTGTGGGGCAGCTGCATTGTTCAGGAGCACAAAGCCAAGCTTCCTTTTACCACCAGCAGAGAAGCCACAAGCTCTCACTGGGACTGACTGTAGGATGTGTACAGTATGGACAGTACTGTACTGGCTAACATCTGCTGCAGGGGCAACCTCAATGCGTTGTCCAGCACTTGGTGGATTGGAGCTGATCACAGATGTGCAGGGTTTTGTGCTGTAGCATGTGGTGTGCACGGTGCTGTGCCCAGCTGCCCGTCTCATTGCCGAAGATGTGATCAGTCGTGGAGGTGCAATCTGAGATGCGCTGTAAACCAGGGGGTGGCCAACTCCAGTTCTCAAGGGTCACCAACAGTCCGGGTTTAAGGACATCCCTGCTTCAGCACAGGTGGCTCAATCACTGGCTCAGTCAATGACTGCACCGCCTGTGCTGAAGCAGGGATACCCCTTTAAAACGGACCTGTTGGTGACCCTTGAGGGCTGAAGTTGGCTACTCCAGCTACAGATACCTTGTTCCTTTTCTGTGCAATTTTGTAGCACAACGATACTATCTGAGAGTATTTGGGGTATTATGGATGAGGGAGGGCACTGAATGATACCCCAAGATTTATTAATAATAATAATAAAAAAATACCATTTCCTTTAGTTTTTGATAGAAATCTGAATTGATGGACACAATTATTCCCCGTTAGGCGTTTGTAGTGTATCCCTAGGGGGTTATTACTTCAACTGCTATCGTGCTCCTGTGGCTATCACGACTCTACCGCATGGGAACTTACATTGACTTCAATAGTAGTTTCCGTGCAGTAGTGACCCGACTGGCACTATTGCAGGTCAAAGAATAATCCCCATAGAGTAAACCATTTGAGGATCGGTCAAAAACCTTGATCCTTTTCTTAATTAGGATTATGCTTCCTTGCAATAAAGCGCATGCGTACCTCTCGTGTGACGAATGGATGTACCCGTTCCTAGACTGGTGTTGAGCTGGTGTTACGGTGCTGGCAGTAAGACAATGACCAAAGACAAAGGAGGGTGTTCCAGAATACTTGTAATATGCCAGTCTTTCTTGCATAGAAAGTGCACACGCCACCGTACACTGAATTTCCCGGGCACTGGCCCCTGCCAGCAGAGTGTATATAGGTGTCTGAAATGCGGGGAAGTTAAGGGGCTTATTGTGTATGAGCCAAAGTGGCTGCAAACAGCTGGGTCGGCTTCCATGGCTCATGTAGAATAAGACCCTATGTGACTTACCCAAGGCCATGCAGTTCATGGTTCTAGTAGCTGTATTGTTCCTGGAGAAATGTAGGTGTATGCGGAGATACATGTAGAGTACACGGGATGGCTTTTAGGGCGCCTATGTGAACGTTCTCTGACGTACGCGTCTCCCCCATGTCATCAGCATTGTACTACTTCTGTTATGACGAGCGGAACGTCGGAGTTACCGCCTACACCATGAAGAGACCAGTACGCTGCTCTGGTCAGTCCAGATGTTTGAACCTTCGATCACAGGCCACAGTGTTACCTTAAAGTAATGTGGAAGGTTTATACCAACAACAAGGGAAAACATTCCAGATTCCCATCCATAAAATTGGTGTTGTACTAAAACAGGGGTAGTCAATGCCAGTCCTCAAGGGCCACCAACAGGTCAGGTTGTAAGGATATCCCTGCTTCATCACAGGTGCCTCAATCAGTCTCTGCTTCAGCACAGAGGCACAGTATTCAACTGAGCCACTGCTTGAGCCACCTGTGCTGAAGCAGGGATAGATAGCCTTAAAACCTGTCCTTTTGGTGGCCCTTGATGACTGGAGTTGGCCACTCCTGTACTAAAACCTCAAGAAAACTTCCAATCGGTAACTAGTGGGGTACCCCACAACATATTCACTGCTAATTGTAAGCCTGCGTTTATCTCGGAGGAGTAGAAAGGGCGTGACTCTGGCACATGATTGGTCATAATCTGTCATAACCGCACTGACAGCGGAGCAGAGTGTTGTGCGCACGGTAGCATGGTTAGGGCTGGATGCAGCAGGCCAGGCTGCATGATAACCAATGTTTATTTTATTCTATGAACATATACCTCGGCAAAACCTTTGTGCGCATGCTCCATTTACACTGTCAGTGTACCTAAAAACAAAGCTGCGCTTCTGAAATGCTGGAGAACCCAACAGGAGACGGGACACGGGGAGACGGGACACGGGGAGACGGGACACGGGGAGACGGGACACGGGGAGACGGGACACGGGGAGACGGGACACGGGGAGACGGGACACGGGGAGACGGGACATATGTTGGTTCTTGAGATTTTATCCACATCTGACATATTTGTCTGCTCAAATTTTTTTACCACTTTACGGGGTCATTTTTAAAAGGGTTAAACCAAGGGTCGTCTAGAGCTGGACCACATCATTTTCTGCTCAGTTGACCTCCCCGCCACTGGTTCACAAGATACTTACCGGTGAAGTTACTGGTGTCTCTGCCCCTCCAGGGGAAACAAAATGGCCAACCAAATCATGCAGGTCCAGCGAGCCAATACAAAGCAGCCAGGAACACCATATATTGAGGGTTCCTACTGGTCGGCTAATTAAATTCCTGCGATGCACCCAGAAGTAATACCGGTAACTTCATCTGTTACTATCTCAGGAACTGAGGGGTCCACTGAGACAGTTTAGTTTGAGGTGAACCGGAGGTTTCAATCCGGTAAAAAAAATATTCAAAAAGCAATTGTATTTTTAATCTCACTGTACTTAAAAACAAAGGAGACGGTAGATATTTTGGTTCTTGATACTGATACAGCAAAATGTATCCGCAGCTGACATACTTGTTCACTCAAATCATGGAAGCTCTCTATGAAGTCATGATGGTGATGTCATGATGGTGATGTCATGATGGTGATGTCATGGTGGTGATGTCATGATGGTGATGTCATGATGGTGCAAAGTCACATCTGAGCACCTGTAGACAAGTCTCAAACATAAAAAAAAAGGTTTTCTTCTCATGTTCCAGAAAACAACTGATTTTTTTTGTCACATGCCATTCATCTGGATTTCTGGAATTCAAAGACTGCGATGGAGAAAGTTATTAAAACTGGAAAACGCGTGGTACATAATGGCTTTATTTCCACCAAGCCTCATCTAGAATTGTTCTGTCCCAAGCATAATTATTCAGTGGGTGACAATACAAGCTGATCCACTACAACTGTACATCAGAGGCAGTCTCACTAAACATAATGCTATATAGAATATATATATATATATATATATAACAATCCAAGAGACACTGTTTTTAAGTATACCTTTTGCTTGCTTCATTCATTGTAACATCGCCGGAAGAACAAATAAAAGCATTTCGTTAGCCACAGAACGGTATCATCTATTTATTTTTTGATTATATATATATATATACACACACGATATAGATAGCTTATAAAGTGGGGAACTTAATAGGTTATGCAAAAAGCTGAACAGAAGTGCAGTTGCAAACGCATGATGGAAATGGTTGGCGAGTGAGTGACCTTTCTGTTCTATTACACGACTAACATGCAGCACTTGGATTACATACATGCGGAAAGGTTGAAGACTACATCAGATTGGCAAACATTAGGAGACGGGGTACAGAACCAGGCGATACAAACCAGGATCTGAAACGTAGGGACCACTTCTAAAATGATTGGGGCCAAGACAAAACTGTGATTAGCTGAAGGCCGTTCTTCACACAGGGGTAGGAAGGTCTGTTCTGGTTTCTTAATTAGCTGCGTTTACATTGTAAAGCCGCAAATTTCACTCTTCCACATTTAATCAATTAATGTCGTGTCCGTGGAGGAAATGTAGGGTCAGATAGGACGTGGCAGGTATCACGTGGCAGGTATCACATGCCTTCCTGGTCAATGCCTCAGCCCGGTTTTGGAGCGGAGGCCGTGATGTCTACGCTTGAGTATCAATGAATATGTTAGAGTGTAAGCTCTTCGGGGCAGGGATTTCCTTTCCTACTGTCTGATTTTGCTGCGCTTATTGTATAATTATAATTCCCTGCACTGTATTCTTTGTGAAGCGCTGAGTACACTTTTGGCGCTATATAAATGAAGACGTACAATACAAGATGATTAGAAGTGGTTTGCCTGACGGCTACCTGATGTACCCAGATAACACGGCTCTTTTTCCCTCTGCTGCCGTCATCTCAAAAGCAGATCGTCCCAAACTGATTCCTATTTCAATATTTCGTCCGTTGCTTCTACAGTATAGTCCAGGGGTGGCCTACTCCAATCCCCATGGGCCACCTACAGGCCAGGTATTAGGAATATCCCTGCTTCAGCACGGGTGGCTCAATCATTCTGACTGCGCCACAGATTGAGCCACCTGTGCTGAAGCAGGGATATCCTGAGAACCTGACCTGTTGGTGGCCTTTGGACTGGAGTTGGACACCCCTGGCCCCAGCAGCGATCACTCTGCTGATAAGATTGAGACGTGCTGAAGCGTGTGTGAGACACACACTCTAGTGTTCCCACAGCAAGATAACAGCCACGCAAATACAACATGTCTCTTACACCACCGAGGCACGGGGAGCTGCACAAATACCAATATAATCACCAGGACCATTTGCAATGTGTCTGCTTCCACGTGTCTTGTCCTTTTAAGGCTTGTAATATAACACTGAGCGTGACCTCCCTTCCTTTCCCCAAAACCAAATGGATTTGGATGTTATATGGGGGAAAAAAACCCCAATGTTTTTCCTGGTACTTAAAGAACAATTTGCAGTCCCTGTACTCGAGACACCGGGTTTTCTCCGGTACATTGATGTTCTCCCAACTCCTCACCACGTCTTTACTTTACCATTAACAATGCATCTTCCACACTCCCCGTTGTCTCGACACGCTGCGCCCTCTCTTCCAGCACTCCCTGGTCTCGGACCCGCTGCCTTCTCTTCTCGCCTCATCCGTGTCTCGGACACGCTGCCCTTCTCTTTCCGCATCCCCCGTGGTCTCGAACGCTGCCTCCTGCTCTCTCACACTCCTCCCCTTGCTCGACACGCTGCCCTGTTCTCCTTCCAGCACTCCGTTTGGTCTCGGACACGTCGCCCATTCTTCCAGCACTCCTCGTGGTCTCGGACACGCTGCCCTTCTCTTCCAGCACTCTCGTGGTCTCGGACACGCTGCCCTTCTCTTCCAGCTCTCCCGTGGTCTCGGACACGCTGCCCTTCTCTTCAGCATCCTTGCTCTCGTTCACGCTGCCCTCTCTACCAGCCTCCTCCCGTGGTCCCTCTGACACACATGCCCTTCTCTTCCAGCACTCCCGTGGTCTCTGACACCCTGCCCTTCTCTTCCAGCTCCCCCGTGGTCTCTGAGACACCGCCCTTCTCTTCCAGCACTCCCGTGGTCTCGGACACGCTGCCCTTCTCTTCCAGCACTCCCGTGGTCTCGGACACGCTGCCCTTCTCTTCCAGCTCTCCCGTGGTCTCGGACACGCTGCCCATCTCTTCCAGCACTCCCGTGGTCCCGGACCGCTCCCTTACTTCCAGCCTCTCTGGTCTGGACACGCTGTCCCTTCTCTCCAGCTCTCTCCCGTGGACTCTGAGCAACCCCCGCCTTGTCTTACCAGCTCTCCCGTGGACTCTGAGACACGGCCCTTCTCTTCCAGCTCTCCCGTGGTCTCTGAGACACGGCCCTTCTCTCCAGCACTCCCGTGGTCTCGGACACCCTGCCCTTCTCTTCCTCCATCATCCCGTGTCTCGGACACGCTGCCCTTCTCTTCCAGCACTCCGCCGTGGTCTCGGACAACGGTCCTGTCCCGTGCTCTTCCAGCACTCCCGTGGTCTCGGACACTCTGCCTTCTCTTCCAGCACTCCCGTGTCTCGGACACCTGCCCTCTCTTCAGCACTCTCCCGTTGTCTCGGAACACCTGCCCTTCTCTTCAGCACTTCCGCCCGTTGTCCCGTCGGACACTCTGTCCCTTCTCTTCCAGCACTCCCCGTGGTCTCGGACAGCTGCCATCTTTCCAGCACTCCCTTGTCTCGGCACTCTGCCTTATCTTCCACACTCTCGTTGTCTCGGACACGCTGTCCCTTCTCTTCCAGTCACTTCCCGTGGTCTCGGACACTGCTTCCCTCTCTCCTCACTCCCTCCTCCCGTGATCTCGGACACGCTGCCCTTCTCTTCCAGCTCTCCCGTGGTCTCTCGACACACTGCCCTTCTCTTCCAGCACCTCCCGTGGTCTCGTGACACGCTGCCCTTCTCTTCCAGCACTCCCGTGGTCTCGGACACGCTGCCCTTTCTCTCTTCCAGCACTCCCCGTGGTCTCGGACCTGCCCTTCTCTTCCATCCGCAATCCGCGTGGTCTCGGACACGCTTGCCCTTCTCTTCCACAGCACTCCCCGTTGGTCTCGACACGCTGCCCTTCTCTTCCCACTCCCGTGTGTCGGACACGCTGCCTTCTCTTCCAGCCACTCCTCCCGTGATCTCGGACACGCTGCCTTCTCTTTCCAGCACTCCGTGGGTCTCATACACGCTGCCTTCTCTTCCAGCGTCTCTCCGTGGTCTCGGACACCTGCCCTTCTCTTCCGCACTCCCTGGTCTCGGACACGCTGCCCTTCTCTTCCAGCACTTCTGTGGTCTCGGACACACTGCCCTTCTCTTCCAGCACTCCCGTGGTCTCGGACACGCTGCCCTTCTCTCTCTTCTCCAGCACTCCTCCCGTGGTCTCGACACGCTGCCCTTCTCTTCCAGCACTCCGCGTGGTCTCGGCAACGCTGCCTTCTCTGCTTCTCTCCACTCTCACATACCCTTCTGTCTCGGCCACACTACGCCCTTCTTCTCCAGCACTCCGGGTCTCGGCACATCTGCCCTTCTCTTCCAGCTCTCCTGGTCCTCTGAGACCACGCCCTTTTCTCTTCCAGCTCTCCCTCGTGGACTCTCGGATACATCTCCGCCCTTCTCTACTCTTCTCAGCACTCTCGTGGGTCTCGGACACGCTGGCCCTTCTCTTCCAGCACTCCATGCGTGGTCTCGGAACATGCCCTTCCCGTCTTCCAGCTCTCCCGTGCTCGACACCTCCTGCTCTCGGACAGGCTACCTCGTGATCGAACCTGCCCTTCGTGCTTTCCACTCATCTCCTCGCTTCTCTTCCTGTGTCTCGGCACCTTCGCTCCGTTCTCATTCCCCTCGCCGTGGTCTCGTACACGCTTGGGCCCTTCTCTTCCCTTCAAGCTCCCCTCTTCTCAGCTCATCCCTGTCTCGTGAGCGCTGTGTGGCCCTTCTCTTCCAGCACTCCCTTTGTCGCTCGAACACTGCTGTTCCCTTCTCTTCTTCCTTCCAGCACTCCTTTCTCGACGTGTCTCTGCCATTCTCGGATCTGACCACCTGGCCTGCCGCTTCTCTTCCATCTCTCCTCCGTGGTCTCTAGATCCAACCGCCGGGCTCTCTTCCATGCACTCACTCCAGTGGCCTCTGCTTAGAACAAACCTCACGCGGCCTTCTCTAACAGCTCTCCCGTGGACTCGGACACTCTGCCTTGCTCTTCCAGCACTTTCTGTGTCTCGGACACAACATCAGCCGTTGCTCCTTCCTGCACTCCCGTGTCTCGGACAACGTCTGCCCTTCTTCTTCTCTTCTGCACTCCCTTGTCTCGGACACGAACTGCCTGTCCCTTCTCAACCTGGCACTTTCTCCTCCGGTCGCGTATGGGCCTTCCGCCCTTACACCGTGCCGACTACGTCCCTTCTCTTTCCAGCACGCCCGTGGGTCTCGACAACGCTGCCCTTCTCTTTCGCAGCACTCCGCGTGTGTCTCGACACTCTGTCCCTTCCTCGTTCCGCTAGCTACTTTTTTCTCGGGCTCGTCTGGTCTCTTTCTCCACAGCCTTTCCTGACTCTGATACACGCCTTCTTCCTTCCAGCCCCCGTTCTCCCTTTAGACGTCTGCGCTTCCCTCTTCGCAGCATCTCCCCATGGTCTCGGAGCACTCGTGGCCCTTCTCTTCCAGCACTCTTGTGGTCTCGGGCTCGCTGCCCTTCTCTTCCACTTCCCTTGTCTCTGAGACAGCCACCCCGCCCTTTCTCTTACAGGCTCTCCCGTGGGACTCTGAGCTACCACACCAAGCATTTTCCCCGCTTCTCTTACCAATACAGCACTCTCCGTGGTCTCGGACAACGCTGCCTGTCTCTTTCCCAGCACTTCTGTGGTCTCCTGACACGGCTGCCCTCCGCTTCATTTCCAGCACTTTCTGTGTCTCTGGACACACTGGTCCCTTCCTCTTTCCAGCACTCTCCGTGTCTGCGGACACGCATGCTCCTTCTCTTCCAGCAACTGCCCGTGGTCTCTGGACACCATCTGACCTCTCTCTTCTCAGCACCTCGCCGTGTCTCGACACGGCTGCCCTTCTGCTTGCTGCACTTCCAGCTGATCCCGTGTGACTTCTGAACAACCGCCCTTACTCTTACATTCCGATGCTCTCTACACTTCCCCGTGGGTCTCGGACACCGCGCGCCTTCTCTTCCAGCCCTTCCCCGTGGTCTCGTGACCGCTGCCCTGCTCTTCCTTCAGCACGCCACGTGGTCTCGGACACGCTGCCCTTCTCTTCCAGCTCTCACCCTCGCTCCTGACTCTGAGACAACCGCCCTGTCTCTATCATAGGGCACTCACCCTGTCTCGGACCAAGAACGCGCCTTCTCTCGGCGCTCTCCTTGGGCCCTGAAGCCGCCGCTCACTCTTCCAGCCCCTCCGTATCGTCCAACCGCTCCCTTCTCTCTCTAGCAACTGGCTCCCGTGGTCTCGAGACCCCTGCCCCTTCTGCCCTTCTCGTGTTCTTGCGTCCATACGCTTCAACATCCTCCCCTCCGTGGTCTCAGGACACCCTGCCTTCTCTTCTTTCCATGCTCTTCCACGTTGGTTCTGAGCCGGGCCCTCTCTCTTGCCAACCCTCTCCCGTGGTCTTCGAGACATCAGCCCTTCTCTGTCCGCTCCTCTCCGTCCGGTCTCTGAGACACGCCCTTCTCTTCGTCTCCAGTCTCCGTTGTCTCTGAGCCACGGCCCCTTCTCTTCCACTCTCTTCCCCCGTGGTCCTGAGACACGCCTTCTCTTCAGCTCTCCTCCTCTCCGTTGTCTCTGATACACAGCCACTCTCTTCCACTCTCCAAGCCCTTCTCTACACCTCCTCTTCCCGTGGACTCTGAGACCCTGCCCATCTCTTTCCGCTCTCCCGTGTCCGGACACCCCTGCCCTTTCTCTTCCACACTGCCCGTGGTCTCGGCCTCTGAGCTTGCCCTTCTCTTCTTTACCAAGCCACAAGCACTTCCCCTTGTCTCGGACCGCTTGCCTCCCTCTTCCAGTGCCCGGACGAGCACGCCTGTTCTACAAGCACTCGGGACTAGGGCCCATTCTCTTAGTCCTACCCCGTTGTCTCGGGACAACTGCACGCTTCTCTTCTAGCACTCTCTCTGGTCTCCTGGCCACTGGCCCTTTCTTCCCAGCACTCCCGTGGTTTCGAGGGAACACCGCCTTCTCTTCACATCTCTCCCCGTGGTACTACGGACACGACCCATCCTTAAACTTCAAGCACTCTCGTGGTCTCGGACACGCTGCCCTTTCTCTTTCGCACTACTCGTTGGTCTCGGACACCTTGCCCTTCTTCTTCCTTCAGCACTCTCCCCCGTGGTCTCGGACACGCTGGGCCCTTCTCTTCCAGCACTCCCGTTGGTCCCCCCCCCCCTCGGACACGCTGCCCTTCTCTTCCAGCCTCCGTGTCCGACGCTCTCTCACTCTCATTAGCCTCACTCGGTACAGGGACCGTTGGGGCCCCTTCTTCCACTGACTCCGTGGTCTGGACAGCTGCCTTCTTTCCGCACTACCCCGTGGTCTCGGCAACGCTGCCCGTATCTTCCAGAACTCCCGTGCTGTCCTCGGACACGCTGCCTTCTCTTCCAGCACGCCCGTGCATCTCGGACCAACACTGCCTTCTCTCAGCTCCCAGCGTGTCTCTGGACAACGTTGCCCTTCTCTCCCCAGCACTCCCGTGGTCTTGACAGCTCGCCCTTCTCTTACGACTCTCCGTCGGTGCTCGGACACTGTGCCTTCTCTTCCAGCACTCCCGTGGTTCTCGGACACCTGCCCGGGTCTGCCCTTCCTCTTCCAGCACTCCCTTGGTTCCGGACACAGCTACTGCCCTTACTCTTCCCAGCACCCCCGTGGGTCTCGGACACCAGACTGCCCTTCTCTTCGCACTCCCTGGTCTCGGACCCGGCTCCTCTTCAGCACTCGTGTCCTCACTTCCTTCCAGCACTCCGTGGTCTCGGACACGCGTGCCCTTCCGCTCTTCCAGCACTACCTTGAGTGTCTCGGGCCGCTGCCCTTCTCTCTCCAGCTTTCCCTCCCTCCCCTTGGCTCTGAGACACTGCCCTTCTCTCCATCACTCTCCCGTGCTCTGACACTCTTCCCTTCACCCCCTTCTCCTTCCCCACTCCCTTTTCTCGTCCGCACTCTGGCGGCCCTTTCTCTTTCCCCAGCACTCTTTTGGTCTCGGGCTTCGGCTGCCCCTTCTCTTCGCTTCCCGTTTCTCTGAGACAAAAAAAAACCCGCCCTCTCTTACAGCTCTCCCCGTGGACTCTGAGAACACCGCCCCTTCTCTTCCAGCACTCCATACTTACACACAAATTCCCCCCGTTGGTCTCGGACCATCTTCCTTATCTCCTACCTTACCCACTTCTTTGTCTCCTTACCCTCCTTCTCTATCTCTTCTTCTCCTCCCTTTCCTTTTTTCTCTTACACACTGCCCGTTCTCGTTTTTCCTCCCCTCTTCCTTGTTTCTCTACCCTCTTATATCTCTTCTCTTCTCAATTGCCCCTCACATCCCTTTTTCTCTGACTCCCGGCGTCTCCCCTTCTCTAGCTTCCCGCTTCCCTCCCTCCCGTTTTTCTCTGGTCCACGCGTGGCCCTCCAATCTTCCCTCTCCTTCCCATGGCTCTGATCACCACCGCCCTTCTCTTACAGCTCCCAGCTCACTTCCTCCCCGTGGTCTCTGACACCGCTGCCTTCTCTCTCTTTCAGCACACCTCCCTGGTCTCGTACACGCGGCCCTTCTCTCCACACTCCCATGGTCTCGGCGACGCTTGCTGCCCTTCTCTTCCAGGCTCTCCCGTGGACCTGCGACCAACCGCCCTTCTCTTACAAAGCACTCCCCTCTATATCCCTCCCGCCACTAGTCTCTGACACACGCCTTCCATTCTCTCCAGCTCGTCCCTTGTCCTCTTAGACCCAACAACCCTCCCTTACCTGCTTCCCCACCAGCCAGCTGCGGACTTCCTCGTTTCCCTCACTCCCTTTTTCTCTTCCCCTATCTTCCCCCTTTGGCTCGTTCGCCGTTCACCATCCCACCCCTGGTCGTAACCCATGGCCGTCTCATGAACTCTGCAAGGCCCTCCGCTTGTTCATCCTCAACACCCCCCCCTTCCCTGTCCTAATGCACCTCTTCTCCGCTTCTGGTTGACAACCTTTATATCATCTTCTCCCCTGTCCATGCCCCAAAATCTGTCCCCTCTCGGGGGCGGAGCTCTCCCTTTTTCTCTTCCCCCCCCCTTAACACCGTCGTCTTGTCTCTCCCTTTCCTTCCACGCTCGACCTTTTTCTCTTCTCCCCCCTTCCCCTTCGTCGAAATTAAAATCTCTTTCACCTCTACTCCATACCGCTTGTTTCTCCTCTTCTAGCGCCCTATGGACCCCTTCCTCTATCCCTCTCTCCTCTCCCGTTGTCTCTTCTGAACGGCCCTTCTCTTACAGCTCTCCCTCCTCCCGTGGTCTTGAGACCACGGCCCTTCTTCCACCCGCTCTCGCCCTGGTCTCTGAGACACGGCCCTTCTCTTCCAGCTCTCCGTGGTCTCGGACACCCTGCCCTTCTCTTCCAGCTCTCCCCCGTGATCTGCGACCGGCCCTTCTCTTCCAGCTCTCATCTCTCTCCCGTGGTCCTCTGATACACGGGCCCTTCTCTTACAACAGCTCTCCCTCGCCCGTGGACCTCTTATACCCGCCCTTCTCTTAGCACTCCCGTGGTCTCTGCTACCCGGCACCTGTCTCCTTACACTCACCCTGCTCCGCACCCGACCCTCCCTTTAGTTCGCTATACCCTTGCGGCCCTTCTCTTACAGCAGTACCTGCACTATATCCACAATCAAGTCATTATGGAGTCACAGAAAACAGATGTGGATCGATTTTGCTTACCACAAGAGTAGTATTAAAAAATTTAACATATATTGACAAAGTACTTGCCGCAGTAGTGCGACTCGCGCCGAAGGCGCCGTCGAAAGTGAACGCGACGCGCACGACGCGTTTCCGAGCCCAACTGACGCTTTCAGGCCCCTCGATGACGAGCGGGTTTAGCATGTGAAACGCGACATTCCTACTGCCGCATTAAAACGCTTTTATTTGGTTGATGCAGCAGGCGGCGTTCCCCGCCGGGGCAGTCACACGCGTTATTTCAGCTCCTGGCTGCCCGAGGATATTTACCCCCGCAGGTGCTTGGCCGGATACGTCCTGTTTTTAAATCCTCAGGCCCGTTGGACCATAGGACTTGTGACCGGAGGGGTCGTGGCTTCCTGTTGCCGCCCCCCGGCCACCCGCGTGCCTGGAGATTTAAACCTCCATTTTGTTTCCCCAGTCAAGGTGACAGTGTCATAATATCCATCTGGGCTTTCTTCAGATCTGACTGTTTATCAATTTGCTAACCAGGCAGTCAATGGGAGTAAACACAGACTGGGTATCACACTCACACTGTGCACCAGGGTCGGTATTGTGCGTATTTTTGCTCTTCATATAAACTGGATCCAAACTTGCGCAGCCGCCAGATCTCACGAACGCGCAGAAAAATAAAAGAGCCCTCTCCTGTTCCGGAAGATTGCTGTCTCTCGGTTCAAGAAAACATGGTGCGGAAGCCGTGTCGCATCGAGCAGCGCAAGAAGTAAAATGGGAACCAGTGGCGAGGCGCCCCCTGACCGTTTTGGACTTGACATGCTTTTGAGACAAGAGCGTTGAATTGGGCTGTGTTGGCCCTGCGTTGCGAGATCTTCGCAACAGATGTAGCCGAGATATTGTTCTATCGTTGCTGCGAACAACAACGACCATAAATCTCAGCAGCAGCCTACACGGGGTCCAAAACTATTTTGCGAGGTCGGAGTGATTGAACTGACCTACTGCGGAACGCGATACCTCTGGCTCTCGGGGGGGATTACCTCTGCGGGGTTCTCTCTGCGGTGGATTACCTCATGCGGAGAGATTACCCTTCTGGTGGGAGGAGATCTCTGCTGTGGGGGGTGACTCCTCGCGGACGACGCGATTACCTCTGTGGTATCACGAATTACCTCTGTGGGGGGGGGGGAATTCCTCTGCGGGATCATTACCTCTCCCCCTTCCGGGGGGGATTTACCTCTGCGGCGAGAGATACCATTGCTGGGCGGGGGATTACTTCGGGCGGGTGGATTACCTCCTCTGTGCGGGGGGGATTACTACCTGGCGGTAGCGATTACCTCTGTGGAAGGGGGATTACTTCTTCAGGGGGGGATTATACCTCTGCGGGGGGGGCGATTACCTCTGTGGGGGATTACCTTCTTCAGGGGTGGAATTACCTCTGCGGGGGGGATTACTCTCGGGGGGTTAAGCTAGGGCGGGGGTGGAGTACCTTCGCTCGTGCGGGAGCGGTGATGGTGTGATATGGAGTGACCTTACGGGGGGGGGGGTTACTGGTGGGGGGGATGGGAAAGGGTGCGGGGAGGCGATGAAAAGAGGTACCTCTCGGGGGGTCCCGGGGGGAGTACCTAGAGGGGGGGGGAATTACGCGGCGGGGGAGAGGAAGATGACTGGTGGGGTGGGGAGTACTCTTGAGTGGGGCGGGGATTACCTACTGCAGGCGGGGGCAGATTACCATCTGCGGGGGGATACTTTGTTCTGTGTTGCGGGGGGATTACTTCTTCGGTGGGGGGGGATTATCCATACTACATCCCACGCCGCGTATCCATACATACATCCAACCACGTACATATAACCCCCTTGTCCATTCCGCATGCGATCCATCACCAAGCTCCTACATCCCACAGCAGTTTCAAACTAACCGGTACTACACATCCCACATCCACCATCGCTATCAACATCCCCAAGCCACCATCGTATCATACAACGCTCTACTAAACGCAAAAACCACACACATTTATACCATACATACCACACAGCGTATACACATACAGTACCATCCACAAGCAGCGTATCCATACATACATCCCACACGGTATCCATACATGACGATCCCACGCAGCGCTTTATCCATACATACATCCCAACGATCCACTTCGCGTAATCCATATCACAGCCGTACCATACTCCACACAGCAGCGATCCATACATCACCAACAGCAGATCCATCAACCCTCACACAGCGTATCATACATACCACACAAGAGCAGCGTATACCATACATCCATCCCAACACGTCCTCGTCCCTAAATAACCATCCAATCCCCACCACAAGCTTCTCCATTCCATACATCCCACGCCCCTTCTCCTCTCGTCTACCCTCACATACAATCCCCACCTCCCCCCAACACCTCCAAGTAAGAACGGCCTCCCTCTCGTTCTATAGCTCCGACCCTACCCGCTCCCCCCCTCGTTCATCGCCTCCAGTTATCATCTCGCCCTCCCCCCCCGCGGACATCGCCCTACCTTGCTCCATCCATCCCTTAAACCCTCCATCCAAACTACTTCTAAGCGCCTACCACTCCCGAAGGCATACCCACCCACCCGCATCCGCCTCCATCCATTCTCCCTAGCCCTCCGCGCCAACAACACGTCCCACCACCTCCGGACGGCTACAGGCCACGTAAACACGGGGTACTTCTCTCTGCCGCCGCATGCGCGCCATCCCCTCCTCAACCCCAGAACCCCGATGACACCCCACAGTACCGCCCCAACCGTCCCCCACCGGACAAGGGCATCCTGGGCGATACCTTAACAGGAAGAGAATAATCTCTACTACCCTCCCTACAATCCCCCCCCTCTCTCCTCCATCTTCTGGCTCCTATTCACCCGACTCCCATCGCCCCCCCACCGGCCGAAATCATTCTCCCTGGACCTTTTCTTCCGAGAATGCATCTCGCCAAAGCTTCTCCTCGATTCTCCCTCCCACGGCCACTGGGTCACCCAATCCCTCCTTCCCGCCTCCCCGAACCCAGCCCGGAACCAAAGATCAAGAAGGCAATAACGAACGGAGAGAAAGTAAGAGATTCTTCTCCACTCCCTCGCAACGTCCCCCCCACAGCTGGGCGCTCTTTCTCCGCTAACAGGCTCGCCCCTCCCACCCTCCTTCCTAGAAAACTCAAATGTAAACATAACCCACATACTCGACCCTTCCTCAGTCCCCCCTACCCAATGAACCCGACCCCGTACATTACCTGAACCTCTTCCTCATCCTCCCGAGGCGAAACCCGTCTCGCGCCACACCCGACGACGCGGGCTAAGCCCCGGTGTCCTATCCTCCGACTTCCAAGGATACCCGAGCAACTACTCCACCTCTCACTACCACACAGCCCGACGAGCACTTCCCCCATACGCCCTCCCTCCCCCCTTCCACTTCCCTGCCGCTGTCTCCTGCCCCTAGCACCGACCCGAGGGTGCGCCCGTCCACCCCCGAGCGCGTTCAACATGGATCCCTTCGATCCCATGAATAACTGCATCCCTACGCGCGCCCATGCCCCCGTCGTCCGTTCCCGAGCGATTAGACCACTGCGTTCGGCTCCTAGAACGGTGCTCACGCTACACTGAGTCCCCCGCGGCACGCGCACCCCCCACACAGCGGTACCCGGAAAAAAGTACACCTCTTCTCCCTCGGTCCCGACTCCATCTCGTAACGTCGCCCACACCTTCCCGATCTGGTCGACACTCCGAAGGGGAAGCTAGAGAAAACCAGGACAAGGACGAGCATGCGAGGGCTACGTTGGGTACCGGAGGAGGACAAGTAAGGCATCCGATCACGCAGACTCCTCGTCCTTCTCTGCCCACTCCCTGCCTTCCCCCCCAGAAAGTGGGCCCAATTAACTTTCATCCCGTAACCCTCCCGAGCACTTACCCGAACCGCCCCCGTACCGTCTTCCTTACGCCCTCCCGCCTCTCACGCGTGGGTGCCCGCACCCATCCTCTTCTCACCGCATCCCACCCGGTCCCGCACCGCTCACATCTCCGGTACACTCCAGATTCAAGTCCTCGTTTCACGCTCCCGTGCACCCTCGCACAAATCAGGGCCCATCATCCCCCCCCCAGAATCCACGTTCTTCTCACATGGAAATCCCCAATCCCATACGTCACCCACCCCAAAGGGAGCCCAACCTTCCTCTTATCGCTCCAGCCTCCCATCCGGCCTTTGTAAAGAAACAAAACGATGGTAAGAAACGGGGTGGTCAACCGGTCCACCGACGCGCACCCCCCATCCCATCGACCCCCCAAACATACCGAAGGGCTCGTTATCGCCCTGAGGGCCTCTCCCGGAGCGAAACGAAGGCAGGATCCGTACGACACATCCCTCCCTCACGGGCCCCTTTCCTTATCGTCCCGCTGTCCAGAATAAGCCCCACGATGCCATCACATCACCGCTGCCAAAGACCCAAGATTCGGGCAGGAGGGACGTTGTTCCTGCAGGCGCCGAAGGAGCTCGGAAAAGAGGGAAAGGTCACTCCATCGTCTCGCACCTTTCACAGCCCGCGTCTGCCCCGCGCCGCGCAAGAGCCGCAAACAGACAAAACAACACAATGACACTACGACCGGGCATGCTTCTACACAACTAGAACCCCCAGGCTCCCCTCCACCCACCCGCCTTACTCGCAAACACAGACCATACCTCTTCTGCCGCGGATAGGGACACCATCGCCTCGCCCCAGAACCCCCCCTTACCTACTGCAGACATTCCTCGGTTGAATCTAAAGAACCGCACCCCTATAAGGGAGGCCCTCGCCCAAACCACATGCCGACTCCCGATCAGTGATCGCAACTCCTTATGACTCACATTCCTCCGTGTCCGGGGCCGCGACATGACGTCGCCCAGTCACAACCAATCCCCCCAACGAAGGAATCCCCCATCATTCCTCACCCTCCCTAGACCCCCAGCCGTCCCTCCCCCAAGCCGATACACCGTAGGGGCTGGTCTCTATCGATATCTCACCCTTCACCGCAACCCCTCCCTCCCCCCCCGCCGCTCTACACGGGAGAGTGGGCGCTGCGGCGAAGACGAGAAAAAGGGCTCAATTGCCGTCTTTTCCCTTACCGCCACCGTCCCCCTCCGCACTACGACCATGGAAATCCAGCATCACAGTTCTCCCTAAGCCAGAAGTCTCAACGGTACACCGCCCCCACACGATGCTCCACGTCCGTTTCCCCACCTTCATACTTCTCCCCCTAGCGGCACGCATCCCCGGCCGGATTTTGAGCACCCGACCGCTCGGCTGCTTCCTCCATACGCTGAGATTCAGCCCCGCCCCTCCATCCCGACGAACGCCGAACCCGGGGATAACAAAAGATAAAACAGGAGCATACATCGGGTGGCTCCGCCAACGTCCCACACCAGTCACCCAGTCCGCACGAACTTTTCTAACACGCGTCGCTACTAGAATAACCCCAACCTCGCCCACATCTCGTCCATCTAAAGACTAGCTCCCGCTTAATTCCGGACGAGCCTCTAAATGTCCCGTGATGCGTATAGCCGACTAGTGCGCGACATTCCCATCCGTAGAAAAAAAATTCACAATAAGAAATAGACAAGGCACGAAACCAGAGGGCTCCGGCTGGGGCCCGATGCGATTGAGGAAAGATATTGCTTCCCCTGCCTACACAGTCTAACCCTGCAACACGCGAGAAGGCCCGATCCCACGCAATCGCGTTATCCATACATACTCCCACGCGCAGCGTATCCATACATCCCCCACGAGCGTATCCTACATACATCCACGCAGCTATCCATACATACATCCCACACAGCATCGTATCCATACATTCATCCCACACCTCACACATCATTTATTCCATACATATACACATCCCACACAGCACGTACTGTATCCATACATCCAGCACAGCGCGTTCCATACATCAAATCCCACAACAGCGTATCCATCCTAACTCCCACCGCTCTCCATACATCATCCCCGCAGCTTATCCCTAACGATTACTCCCACAACAAGCGTATCCATACTACCATCCCACACACCGCAATCGTATCCATCATCCCACGCAGCGTCTCCATACATAATACCCCCACAGCATCGTATCCCTACATACATCCCACCCTCTTCCTCCATACCTTACATCCCACGCAATCAGCTTCTCCATCCATCCCATCCCTACCCCCGCGTATCCATATAATCCCCCACAGCGTATCCTACATACAATCCACACAGCAGCGTATCATACATACCACCAGCATCGTAATCCATACATAATCCCACAGCAAGCGTATCCCTCCATACCATCCCCCACACTTATCCTAACATCCCACACACAGCGTATCCATACATACATCCCCACCCCGCTATCCTACATACATCACCCGCAGCGTATCCATACATACTCCCATACCCAGCGTACCATACCTACATCCCACAGCAGCATCTTATCCATACATACTCCCCACAGCTTATCCATACATTCCCGACAACAATCTTATCCTCCAATACTCCAACACATACGATCGTTATCCCTACATCCCAAGTCCCCCCACCACCAGCTTCTCCATACCTCCATCCCACCAGCTTATCCATCCCATCACCACCCCACTCCTCATTATCCATCCCATCAATACCTCCCCAGGATAAACGAGCCAGCACCTCCTCTGCTCCCTACCATACCTCTCCACGCAGCGATCCATACATACAATCCCCCACAGCTCGTATCCCTACATACAATCCCCCACAGCTATCCATAACATCCCACCAGCGTATCCATACGCTCCATCCCACGCAGCGTACCATCATCACCGCACTCAGCTTATCCATAACATACATCCCACACTCGTATCCAATACATAAATCCCACACAGTCCAGCGTATCCATACATAATCCCCACAACAGTCGTTCCATCCCCATCCACACAGCGTATCCATACATACCACACAGCAGCGTATCCATACATTTTCCCACGCCCATCTATATCCATACATACATCCCACGCATCTTATATCCCTACTCCTCCCACCCCAAGTCTTGATCACCTACCTACATCCCACACATCACTTCTCCATACATACAATCCCACACCTCCGCATTCATCCATCCCTCATCCCACACATGCTTCTCCCTCCCCTCCCCCCACATCATCTTATCCATCCCCCCATCCCCACCCAGATCTTTCCCTGCTGCCTACATCCCACACCCAGCGTATCCTACAATCATCCACACAGCGTTATCCATAGTACATCCCCCACAGCACGTATCATACCATCCCACGCAGCGTATCCATCCATCCATTCCCACAACCCGTATCTCCTACATACATCCAACACAGCAGCGGATCCTACATCCCACACATCGCGTATCCATACATCCCCTCAGCAGGTATCCATACATACACGACTCCAACCAACGCAGCAGCGTATCCTACTCCCACCGTCCTACGATCCATACATCCATCCCACACGCGTATCCATACATACATCAGATAAGGTAGCGCGGCGTCAAGAGAAGCTAACAAAGATGCGAGAAAAGGGACGAGGTCCATGAAAAAAAACACCCAATGGGTGAAGGAATATAGTCCCACAACTCTTATCATACATACATCCCACACAGCGGCGTCAAATCCATAAAATCCCATCCCACCAGCATCCCGTATCCATACATCCCACGCAGCGTATCCCATAAACATACATCCCCACAGGGCAGCGTATCCATAACATACATCCCAACGGCCAGCGTATCCCCATACATCCCACAGGCGGCGTATCATACATCCACACCGCAGCTTCTCCATACTCCCAACACATCAGCGTCATCCATGACATCCCACGCATCTATAATCCATACAGCCCAACACATCAGCGTATCCATACCTCCCCACCGCATCTTATCCATACATCCCACACATCGCTTATCATAACATCCCACATCAGCTTACCCTACATCCCACTCCTCTATCCATACCTACCTCCCCCCCCCCCCGGATCTTATCCCTAAACATCCTCGATCGCCCCAACATCATTATCCCTCCATCCTCCCCACTCCTCAATCTCTATCCATACCTCCCCCCCCAGTCCTCTTCCTCCCTGGACCCTCCCACCCTCCTCTTCTCCCCTCCCTCCCCCTCCTCTTCTCCCTCCAATCCCCCCCTAACCATATCCGCCCACCGCCTCTTCTCCCTGAGCCCTCCCGGGAAAGCTTCCCACCCCTCCTCTTCTCACTCCCGTCCCCCTCCTTCACTCTTCTCCCTCCCTCACCGCGCCCCCTCCATCTCTTCCATTACCCCTCCCCCGACTGCCTCCCCCCTCCTCCCTCCTACGCCGCCGTCCTCTTGCTCCCTCCCGCAATATCCCACACCGCGTTCATACATCCCACTCAGGCAGCGTACCTACACCCAACACAGCAGCGTATCCATACATCCACTCAGCGTATGCACATACATCCCACACTCGTATCCGCAACCATACATCCCCACGCAGCAAGCGTTCCATACATCCCACAACAGCGTATCCATAATCCCACCAGCACGTTCCTACTCCCACGCAGCCGCGTATCCATACATCCCACAGCTAGCCATACACGCCACACAGCGTATCCTACAAGCCACGCGCGTATCCATACCTCCCACGCAGCGGATCCATGACATCCACACGCAGCGTATCCATACATCCCACCAGCGCGTATCCATACTCCCACAGCAGCTGTATCCTAAATCCCAAACACAACAACAAGCTTATCCATACATACACCACCACACCACAGCGGCGTATCCATACTCCCCGCAGCGTATCCCTAATACATCCCACACAGCTATAATCCCTACATACAATCCCACACAAAACAAAAGACAAGCTCTGTACCATACATCCACGCTCCCTTCTCCATACATCCCACAACCGCAAGGGCGATCCATACATCCCACCCATCACGTATCCTCCATTACTCCCACACACCGCGTATCCCATACATGCCCACGCAGCAAGAGTCTCCTACATCCCACACAAAGCAGCGTATCCAACAAATCCCCACGCGCTTATATCCCTACCTCCCAGCACAGCTTATCCATACATCCCCCTCATCTCTTATCCTACAAATCCACACATCAGCGTATCCATGACATCCCCTCAGCTTAATCCATACTCCCACACTCGTATCCAATCCATACATCCCACGCAGCAGCGTATCCATACATCCCACACAGCAGCGTATCCATACATCCCACACAGCGTCCATACATCCCACGCAGCGTATCCATACATCCCACGCAGCGTATCCATACATCCCACGCAGCAGCGTATCCATACCCCACGCAGCAGCGTATCCATACATAACAGCCCACGCATCGGTATCCATACATCACCATCCCACACATCAGCGATCCCTACATCCTATCCCACACGCAGCGTATCCATACATACATCCCACAGCAGCGTATCCATACATACATCCCACACAGCGTATCCATACATCCCACACAGCAGCGTATCCATACATCCCACACATCGTATCCATACACATCCCACACATCACGTATCCATATATACTCCCACACAGCGTATCCATACATACATCCCACACAGCAACGTATCCCTGACATACATCCCACTCATCGTATCCATACATACATCCCACACAAACCCGATCTTAATCCCTCATACCATCCCACACAGCAAGCGTATCCATCTCCCACACGCAGCGTATCCCTACATCCCACGCATCCGATCCATACCTCCCACGCAGCGTATCCATCATCCCCCCACGCAGCAGCGTATCCATCCATCCACACAGCGTATCCCTACATACCTCCCACACAGCGTATCCATACATACATCCCACACAACATCGTATCCATACATCCATCCCACACAGCCGCGCGTTATCCCTAAATCACCTCCCCCTCCCGACGCACAGCGCGTATCCATACCATCCCCGCAGCGTATCCATACATACATCCCACACAGCGTATCCATACATACATCCCACTCAGACAGCGTATCCAACATCCCACACCGGCGTATCCTACAATCCCACACAGCAGCGTATCCCATACATCCCACACGCAGCGTATCCATACTCCCACGCCGCAAGGATCCATACATCCCACACACAGCGTATCCATACATACATCCCACACAGCAGCGTATCCATACATCCCACACGCAGCGTATCCATACATCCCACGCAGTCGTATCCATACATCCCACGCAGCGTATCCATACATACATCCCACACAGCGTATCCATACATTCCCACACAAGCGTATGCCAATACATCCCACGCCGCAGCGATCCATAATCCCACACAGCAGCGTATCCATACATCCCACACAGCAGCGTATCCACATGCCCACGCAGCGTTATCCTCATCCCACCAGCGTATCCATACATCCCCGCGCTTATCCATACATCCCACGCAGCATCGGATTTCCATCAGGTTCCCCCACAGCGCGTCTCCATCTCCACTCCATCAGCTCATCCTACATCCCACACAGCGTATCCATCTCCCACACAAGCAGTATCCATCCTCCCAACGCAGCAGCGACCATACCATCCCACACAGCAGCGTATCCATACATCCCACGCGCGTATCCATACATCCCACACAGCGTATCCATACATCCCACGCAGCAGCGTATCCATGTACATCCCACACCGTATCCATACATCCCACGCAGCGTATCCATACATCCCCCCCACGCAGCGCGTATCCATACATCCCACACAGCGTATCCATACATCCCACACAGCGTATCCATACATCCCACGCAGCGTATCCATACATCCCACGCAGCGTATCCATACATCCCACGCAGCGTATCCTAACATCCCACCAGCAGCGTATCCATACATCCCACGCAGCGTATCCATACATCCCACACAGCGTATCCATACAACATCCCACACCACGGCGTAGCCATACATATCCCACGCAGCGTATCCATACATACAATCCCATCCCACCAGCGTATTCCCTACATACTCCCACACAGCGGCTATCCATACATCCCACGCAGCAGCGACCATACATCCCACACAGCGCGTAATCCATACATCCCCCAAGCAGCGTATCCCTATCCCCCACAAGCTCGTACCATACATCCCACTCAGCAGAGTATCCAATACATATCCCACACAGCAGCTTCTCCCTACAGCCCACGCATCGTATCCATCCATCCCACCCACACGCGTATCCCTACAATCCCACTCAGCTGCTTATCCTCCAATCCCACACAGCAAGCTTTCATAACATCCCACTCATCTTATCCATTACATCCCCACAGCGTATCCATACATCCCACGCAGCAGCGTATCCATACATCCCACGCAGCGTATCCATACATCCCACACGCGTATGCCCATACATATCCCACGCAGCGTATCCATACATCCCACGCGGCGTATCCCTAATCCCACTCAGCAGCGTATCCATACATCCACTCAGCGTATCCATACTCCCACGCACAGCGTATCCATACATCCCACGCAGCAGCGTATCCATACATCCCACACAGCAACTATCCATCATCCCACGCAGCGTATCCATACATCCCACACACGATCCAACATACAATCCACCACACATTCTTCGTATCCCTCCTCCATACAATCCCACACAGACACTTATCCATACATCCCACCAGGAGCGTATCCATACATCCCACACAGCAGCGTATCCATACATCCCACACAGCGGCGTATCCATACATCCACACCGCTGCTATCCTCATCCCACACACAGCGTATCCATACATACATCCCACGCAGCAGCGTATCCATACACATCCACGCACACGGGGTAATCCCGACAATCCCACGCATCGTATCCTACATCCCCGCAGCGGCGTATCCATACAACCCTGTTGAACGCAGCAGCTTATCCTACCATCCCCCCGCAGCCGATTCCTACATCCCACGCAGCATCTTATCCATAAAACATCCCCCAGCAGCGTTCCACCACATCCCCGCATTCGCGTATCCATATAACATCCCACCAAGCGTATCCATAACACATGCCACCCTGTTCTTAAAACGTCGCCGGTTCTACCGGCCGCGATAGGCAAAGCGGCCGTGTAACACAGGATAGTACCTGATAAGGGTTCGTCGCCTGTCTCCGGGCCGCGACAGCTCCGGTACACGGATGTACTGATAGGGTTAAAACGTGCGCGTGTTCCAGCCCCCCGCCAGGCAGCCCGTGGTACACAGGATGTACTGATAAGGTTAACGTCGCAGTGTCTTCCGCCCCGAGGCAGCGCCGGGGTACACAGATTTACTGATAAGGTTAACGTCGCCGTGCTCCGCCCCGACGACCAGCGCAGCGCCAGTGGGTACACAGGACTTACTGATAAGGGTTACGTCGCCGTGTCTCCCTCAACAAACCGCCGCAAAAGCAGCGCCGGGTAACACAGGATGTACTATAAAGGACTCCTACGACGTCGCCCTGTCTCCGCCCCGCGCAAGGCGCTCCGGGTAAACAGGTGTACTGATAAGGGTTAACGTCGCCTGTCCTCCGGGGCCCGCAGCATCTCCTGGTATTAAGCATTCTTCTGTAATGGTTAACGTCTTCGCCGAGTGTCTCGGCCCGCGCATGCAGCGCCGGGTACACAGGCACGTTCTAGAAGTTAACGTCGCCGTGTCTCCTCCCCGCAGTAGCAGCTCGGGTTACCCAGACTGATACTGATAAGGGTTAACGCGCCGCTCTTCCTCCGCCGCCCGCCAGGCTATGCTCCGGGGTACACAGATGTACGATAAGGGTTACGGTCGCCGTGTCTCGCGCCCCGCGCGCAGCTCGCGCCTCGGGGTACACAGTATGTACTGATAAGCGTTTAAACGTCGCCCGTGTCTCCCGCCCGCGCAAGGCACGCCGGTTTACAACAGGGATTACTGATAACGGGTTACACGTCCGCCCGTGTCTTCCGCGGCCGTCGCAGCGCAGTCTCTCCGGTACAACAGATGTACGGATTTGAGGTTAACGTCGCCGTGTCTCCGCCGCGCAGCGTCAGCTCCGGGGTACCAGGATGTCTGAATAATGGTTAACTCGCCGTGTCTCCTCCGCCCCGCGCAGCAGGCCGGGTACACCAGATGTACTGATAAGTTTAACGTCGCCTTGGCTCCGGCGCAGCGCATCCGGGGTACCAAAACAAGTATTACATGATGGGTTTAAACGTCGCCGTCGCGTCTCCGCGCCCGCGCAGTCAGCTCCGGTTACACAGAATGTACTGATAAGGGTTACGACGTACCGTGTCTCCGCCCTCCAGGCAGCTCAGGGTACACAGGATGTACTGATAAGGGTTAACGTCGCCGTGTCTCCGCCCCGCGCAGGCAGCGCCGGGGTACACAGGATGTACTGATAAGGGTTAACGTCGCCGTGTCTCCGCCCCGCGCAGGCAGTAATTCGCTTGTATCGTCTGCCTGTAATTGGGAACGCAGCAGCTGGGGAAAAGCTATAATTTAGCAGCTATTTTAGCTGGACCTTTACTGCAGACTGGTCATTTAAATGAGGGGGTCACACCACAGCCCGTGTCCCCATGTACAGAAGCTGGGAATCCAGCTGTTCCTTTCTCCTTCTCTATCTTTATCCTTGTGTTTCACGGTACAATTCATTTTGCTTGTCTTTCCATATAGCAATAGAGAATATCACTTGTGAGCACATTCACATGTCTTAGACAGGTCTGCACCCCCTGCCTTTCAACCATTAATCACCCAGCATACAGTGCTCCCACTGCAGCAAGGGATTCTGGGAAATGACATGCAAAATAGCACACAATGTGTCACCTTTTGCCAGATATCCATTTTTACATGGAACCATTATAAGCAAATGTTCTGCTGCTCACACAGCTTTTAAGCACAGCATGGGATTAGATGCAAAGCCAGTCAAACCACTCGCAGACATGTTTCAACCTTAATGGGTCTCAGTGAGGTTGGTTGTACTGGCTTTGCAATTTTCAAGGCTGGGTAGGTTTACCATACACATTTTAAGATATGGTGGGTGAAAAAGGTGACAAAAAACCCACCATATCTTAAAATGTGATTATATATAACCTTGGCTGTGCTCAAAGCTGTGACCATGCAGCAAGCTTAAGCCTATAGGGAACCATGTTAAAAATGGTTTTTGAAGCAAAAAGTGGCACTGTGTGCTCATTTGCATGTCATTTCCCAGAATCCCTTGCTGCAGTGGAAGTGCTGTATGCTGGGTGATAATGGTGAAAGGCGGGGTTGCAGACCTGCCTAAGACATGCAGATGAGCATACAATTGTATTTACATTTGCATATATATAATATATATATATATAAAAAAAATAACCCAATATTAAGTGTACTTACAATGACCTCTCTCCCCTACTGTTTACAATTCGTGCTTTGTACAGTGATGCCTGCATTTTATTTTTATACTGTAGTATTTCAGAGATGTCTGCTTTGCTTGTATACGCCATTAACCACTTTTAAAATGGCTGCAGTCTAGTACAAGTAAGAGGTCTGTGTGATTAAGGACAATGTTTACTAAGTGGTGCTAAGTTAGGCGTGTTATGTCCCATTCCTTTGAATGGGACCTAAGTTTCAAAGTTTCATTAGATCTTAAAGCACTCTCCCCCCCCCCTACTGTTTATTTTTTTTAACCCCATTTGTTTACAGGATGGGAACTGGAGGGTACCCCAACGCTGAACCCCCAGTTCCTGAGCATTGTACCAAAAGCTACAGGGCTCAAATCTTCCTCCAGGGGAAACAAAATGGCCACCAAATCTATGACCAAGAGGAAGCTGCAACTTGTGGCTTCCTATCGGATGGCCATTTCAATCGCCTTTATAAAACAGTAAAGCCGCGCTTATAGTGCCTGGCGACCGCGACATAGCTCCAAAACAAATGCATTGTCGCCGTCGCAAGCGCTTATAGTAAGCAGGGAGCGACGTTGCAACCAAAAATTGGGTAGCCGGTCAAATTAGATTTTTCAGAGGCTGTCGCCACATGTTACTGCCTCTGAACCAATCAAAGACCTGGTCGCTTGCGACGTCGCGCAAAGCGAAATTCAACTTTTGCGGGTGGCGACGGCGACGGGTTATGTCACCCGGCGCGGGCACTATACGCGCGGCCAAATACAGGTAACATCACCAGTAAAGAAAGGGTTAGTTGGGGGGGGGGGGGGGGGGGGAGTTGCTGATTTAACACCGCTGAATAAATATGGCCCCCGGCCCCCATGTCTATATTCTAACGATAACTGAAAATGATAACATTGTAATGTGCATTTTTATGAGTGTTTTGATATTATTTTACTCCCCGCGTTAAACGTTTAATACTGAGCGAGAGAAAGCATTCTTACCCCCGTCGCATGTACATGTCATACTGTACCAATCAATGTTTTGGGAATGCTTGTGTAACTCTAAAGCTAATGGCATCAAATATTCTTACACGTTGCTGTAATTTACCTAAAGTGGGCGCAGGAAACGGAACACGGCGCAGAATTGCGGAACTAAGATTATGCCTCTTATAATGTATGCACGTGGATCAAAATGACCTTAGTCTCCTTTCTTTCTTCATAGATTTCCCCTCCTACAATGAAGGGCGTCCTCCTCCTGTGCTCCTGCGTGATCCTCAGCCATGCCCTGCCCTTTGAGCAGAGAGGATTCTGGGATTTCTCCATGGACGATGGATTGGCCATGATGAGAGACGAAGAAGGGGCCTCAGGGCTGGGACCTGAGGGTCCTACAAGCACCGTTCCAGATCTTGGCATGCCACCCATGGACTTATGCCCATTTGGGTGTCAGTGCCACTTGCGGGTGGTACAGTGCTCTGACCTCGGTGAGTGTCCTTGGGTTCAATGTTGAAGAAAGGGAAGTCCAAAAAGTTTAAAGGACCAGTTGTGAAATCTAGCGACCTGCAATGCCTTCGCGGTCTCCCTAAAGAACATAGGGTCTGTCTATCAGTGCACAGGAACACTTGTTTTGGGGGCGCTGCTCCATCGACCTCAATTCACAGCTTGCAACAAGTTTGCTTAATGCTAAAAGCCGATGGGCAGCGCACGTTCCATTCATTTCAATTACTGTCACTTTCAAAATGTGCTCGAACGTAAGAAATAATAATAATGTAATTCACACGGCTGCATGTTTAGTCACGTAAAAAAAAAGCAGAATAGCCAAATTTGAACAATTGGGTCAATTTCATTGGAACTTTTGGGGCCAAAGATTCTAGCAAAACGTTCACAGGCTTTTCCTACGTTCTGGAAACCGCGGTAAAGCCGCGTTCTGCTCCAGTTACTGGCACGTGTAACTGCGATTTCTAAACAAAGAGCGTTGTGGCACATCGGACCCGACACATTGTGTCATTCAGCCAGGCGCACAATCTGATACGTCTCATTATAATCTGTGTAACGCCTCCCCTAACTCATCCTTTGTTACTCCCCAAGTTACAAGCCGATGCCCAGGGGGCAAAAAGTGGGGCAAAGTCCCTGACACAGTGATGCTAAAAGAACGCTCTGTGCCAGGTAAATAGCCCCCACTGGGCAGGCGATAACATTACTCACAGATAGGGCGTGACGTAACTAATTCAGGGCTGTATCTCTGCCCCGTTAGTTACAGTGAAGTTATTGTAATGCTATCATGTATACAGTACATACATATGTATATACTGCAGACTCACCCACTGTTTTGCCAGTTAATTTAGCAGTGACGGCGTTAAGCGGTTTGTCAGTATACCGCTGAATTGCACGGCGGCTTCTCCGCGCCCATAAGAAGATACATCGGCAACGCTACGCGTTGTGTATTTATATTACAGCCAAAGGGATTTCTCCGAGGCGTGAGGGCCGGCTGTCCTGCCCCAGTCACACACATGGATCCCCTCTCCCAGCTCTCGCCTCCGGACACCCCTCGCCTGCTGTTTGGGGTCCCCCTCAGAGGGCCGGCTGTCCTGCCCCAGTCACACACATGGATCCCCTCTCCCAGCTCTTGCCTCCGGGCGCCCCTCGCCTGCTGTTTGGGGTCCCCCTCAGAGGGCCGGCTGTCCTGCCCCAGTCACACACATGGATCCCCTCTCCCAGCTCTCGCATCCGGACACCCCTCGCCTGCTGTTTGGGGTCCACCTGATAGGGAGCCGAGGGCCTGGTCCTGCCCCATCCACTGCACATGGAGAGCCAAGCCAACCTCTGACGGGAAAGCAAGAAGGAACAAAAATACAATAGGGAGGGAGGAGGGGGGGGGGGGGGGAAGGGGGGGAGGAGAAAGGAAGGGGGGGGGGGGAGAAGAGAAAAGAAAAAAAGTGAAAGGGGAAAAAAAGAGGGTTTAGGAATATTTTACGCGCCACGCAAAAAAAGTCCGGGGGGGACCTCGTTACCGGAAAAATAGTAAGGGTCCAAAAAAGGGGGGGATTCCTTGCCTCCCCTCGCCTGCTTTGGGGGTCCCCCCTTAGAGGCCAGCTGGTCCCTGCCCCCCATCACAAGGGAACACAAAGGAAGAGAGTGGAGGATGATGCCCCTCTCCCAGCTCTCCGTCATCCTTACTACCCCTCTCCCTTCGTTTTTGGGTCCCCCTTTGAGAGGTCCGGCTGTCCTGCCCCATCACTCACATGGACCCCCTCTCCCAGCGCTTGCCCCTCCCGGGGCGCCCCTCGCCTTCTTTTGGGGTCCCCACCTTAGAAGGGACAGCTTGTCGTGCCCATTCACCCAACCATGTACATCCCTCAATCCCCTCTCTCGCCTCCGTACTCACACAAAGGAGAGAGGCTCGCCCCTCACTGCTTTTTTTTTGGTTCCACCCCTTAGGAGGGGACAGCTGTCCTGCGCCCATTCACGCACATGGGACCCGCTGGGAGGGGAAAAAAAGGAAGGAAAAAAGGGAAAGGGGAATGGTGGGGGGAAGAAAGGGGGGGAAAAAACGGCACAATGTGAAAGCCAAACCTCGTCGGCCAAGGCTCTAGCCTTCCGTTCTCCCTCTCGCTGGCTGTTTGGTTCCCCCTTAGATGGTCGTCTGTCCTGCCCCAGTGCCACACACATTGACAGGGTCCCTCGTGGGGTCCCAATCTACTACGCATCTCCGACGCCGAAAACTCGCCTGGGGCTTTTTAAAAAATGGGGTCCCCTCAGAGGCGCTTGTCCTCCCCAGTCACCACATGACTCCCCTCTCCCACTCCTCTCGCCTCCGGGCACCCCTCCCTCTGTTTGGGGTCCCCCTCAGAGGGCCGGCTGTCCGTCCCAGTCACCACATGGACCCCCTCTCCCCGCTCTTGCCTCCGGTGCCCCTCCCTGCTGTTTTGGTTCCCCCTTAGAGGGACACTTGCCCTGCCGCACCGCCACCTGGGACTCCCTCTCCCGCTCTCGCCTCCGGGCACCCCTCGCCTGCTGTTTGGGGTCCCCCTTAGAGGGCCAGCTGTCCGCTCCCCCAGTCACACACATGGATCCCCATCACCCAGCTCTCGCATCCGGAAACACCCCTCGCCTGCTTTTTTGGGGTCCCCCTCAGAGAGGGCCGTCTTGTCCTCCCCATCACGCACAAGGACTCCCTCTCCCAGCTCTCCACAGCCTCCTGACCAGGGGGGGGGGCAAAAACCGCCGTCGCGCTGCTGTTTGTGGTCCCCCTTATGGGCCTGCTTCCTGTCCCCAGTCCCGCCCCTTGACTCCCCTCTCCCAGCTCTCGCCTCCGGCACCCCTCCATCGCTAACTTTGGAGTCCCCCTTCGCAGGCCTCTCCTTCCCTCCACCTTTTTTTTCCGCCCTCTCTCCCTCTCCCCCAACGCCCTCGATCCGGACGCCCCTCGCCTGCTGTTTGGGGTCCCCCTTAGAGGGCGCCTAAATGCGTGCCAGCTTTATTTGGAGGGCCCTGCATTTTTTCTGGAAGTTATGAGCGGCTGGTAAAAAAGTGGAATATTAACGTAATCAGACTGCAAACATAACACTCACTTTTCAGTGTAGAGCCCCCCGTGCATCAGCTAACGAAGGTGCCTGATTGGAATTAACCCATTGAGTGCTGGAGCAATCTCTTCAAAGTAAACTGGCCCGTGTCGCATAAATAAAATGTAACAACCCGGTCTCTGAAAAAATAACCCAGCGTGCCCGGTATCGCAGGGCAAGCTTCCAATGTGTTGCTGTACTAAAGGGTAGTCGATGCTTGAACAGCCTCCCGGCAGACGGGATGCAGCAAATGCTGCGGAGTAAGTCATGTACAAAATGTTGTTACAGGATAAGGGAAGCGTACGTGCTGGGAGACAGGAACCGACGTGGCGGGAACGAACCGTACGTGGCTGGGAGACAAGAACCGGGTTACGTGGCTGGAGACAGCAACCAGGCAGGAATACAGCGATCCTGGATGCATGCTATCAGAGCAGGGTGGGGGGGCAACTCCACTCCTCAAGGGCCAACAGGTCAGGTTTTCAGGATATCCCTGCTTCAGCACAGGCGGCTCAATCATGACTGAAGCAGGGATATCCTGAGAACCTAACCTATCGGTGGTGGCCCTTGAGACTGAGGTTGGCTACAGCATTGGACTTGTCAGAAAAGACCAAAGACAATAATACGTAGACGTATACTTCGAGGAGAGAAGGGAGAGGGCGTGATTGAAACTGCCAATATATAAAGGGGTTGAAACAGAGTAATTTCAGAGAAAGAGAAGCGTTAGAGTGCAGAGAGACGTCCCGCGCTGAAGCTGGAGGCTAACGGGAGTGGGATGAAGTCACATGAACAAGTAGAGGTGCTAATACGAGGGAGGGGTTCCCGTGCTATACAGGGAGGGAATTCCCGCCCGCGGTGGGACTGACATGACGCTACTATTCGAAATAAGAAAGAGCGCGCGGATGAGATAGGGCGCGCGGTTCTCACAGATAGATATGGGCAGCCACGGGGGGTCACCATAATTCCCCACTCAAAAAGGGGACACCAAGCCGGGACACCCATCGCCATCGCCACTCGGCGCTCATGCATCATATGTCGCAGTTTCAGCTTTTGTTTGTACACGCGCGGCGCCGACTACGCACGCACGCCAGAAATGCCGACGTTTATAGCCAAATTCCTCCGGACAGCGACTTTATATTAACGCGCCGACGTGTCCGGGAAAACACTTGTGTGTACCCTAACCGGTCAGCGCCTTTATTCTAACACCGGACGTGTCCGGAAATACGGTGTGTTACCCTAACTGGGCAGCAGTTTTAACTTTATCCGACGTCACCGCTGTGTTCAGTGTGGTCTTTGCTGGAGGACTTTGGTCAGCTGTCTTTGCTGGAGAGCTGTGGTCAGCGTGTCTTTGCTGGAGAAGCTGTGTCAGTTGTCTTGCTGGAGAAGCTGTGGTCAGTGTGTCTTTGCTGGGGGAGCTGTGGTCAGCGTGTCTTTGCTGGAGAGCTGTGGTCAGCGTGATTGCTGGAGAAGCTGTGGTCAGTGTGTCTTTGCTGGGGGAGCTGTGGTCAGCGTGTCTTTGCTGGAGGAGCTGTGGTCAGCGTGACTTTGCTGGAAGACTGTGGTCAGCGTTGTCTTTGCTGGAGGAGCTGTGGTCATGTGTTTTTGCTGTAGGAGCTGTGGTCAGTGTGTCTTTTGCTGGAGAACTGTGGTCAGTGTGTCTGTGTGCTGGAGAAGCTGTGGTCAGCGTGACTTTGCTGGAGAAGTTGGTGGTCAGTGTGCTTTTTGCTGAGAAGCTGTGGTCACTTTGATGTTGCTGGGAGGGCTGTGGTCAGGTGACTTTGCTGGAGAAGCTGTGGTCAGCGTGACTTTGCTGGAGACTGTGGTCAGCGTGTCTTTGCTGAGATCTGGGGATTGATTTGCGGAGAGCTGTGGTGCCAGCGTGACTTTGCTGGAGGAGCTGTGGTCAGTGTGTCTTTTGCTGGAGGAGCTGTGGTCAGTGTGTCTTTGCTGGAGAAGCTGTGGTCAGTGTGTCTTTGCTGGAGAGCTGTGGTCAGCGTGTCTTTGCTGGAGGAGCTGTGGTCAGCGTGACTTTGCTGGAGAAGCTGTGGTCAGCGTGTCTTTGCTGAGAGCTGTGGTCAGCGTGTCCTTTGACTGGAGTGCTGTGGTCAGCGTTACTTTGCTGGAGAAGCTGTGGTCAGCGTGTCTTTGCTGGAGAAGCTGTGGTCAGCGTGTCTTGTGCTGGAGTAGATTCCTCGGACACGGCGCTGGCAGTGACTGCAGAATGACAGCATTGCCTGCGGAGATCAGGGGCTTCGCCGGGGGGTCTGCCTGTAAAGACAGCGGTCACCCCATTAGCCGCTTTTCCGTACTTTTGCAGACCGGCCGTGACGCACAGGAGTTTGTGATTTTTTTCCCTCGAGCGGTGATTCATGTTTCCGTTGACGCCGCGAGGGCTGTTTTATTCCGCTGTAAGACATTATGCGTCCCTTTTAACGGAGGACTCTGTCATCGCTGTTTACCGCGCTGAAAGTCGCCATGCGAACGCTTAAGTGACGTTTTTATTTCACAGTTCTGCACCGGCGCAGATTAAACCCCTTTCTGCTAACACGGCACTGAAAATGCACAGGCGCGTTTCGTGGCCCGTTTCCGGTAGAAATACATGCGAAATGAAGCGCCATAAAAACCGCGCAGCATCGCTGCATTTCGGGGAGAGTTATTGTTCCGTTCAATACAATCCCATTGTTTACATCTTAGGGCCGTGCGTTCCTACGCCTAACAGGGGTGGCCAACTCCCGCATGGGGTGACAGGTGTTCCGGTATCGAGAGGTACTGTACATACGGACATGTATGTGTCCGGTTTACCTCCCTGACATAGTGACCTGACGCACCTTTCACCATTGAGTCCAGATTTTTGAGAAAGCCACCTGGCCACCCCTACTCCCGCAGGTCAGGTTTTCAGGATATCCTTGCTGCGACAGAGACCACTGATTGAGCGGAACCTGTGGCTGAAGCAGGGATATCCGCAAACCTGACCTGGTTGTGGCCACCTTGGGACTGTGGTTGGCCGTCCCTGCCCTTGCAGCCATCTTTTCTTTATTGAAGTGGGGGGCGCCTGGAGCTTAACGTCTCCATTTTCAGCTCTGAGCCCCCCTGGCTCCCTAGATACTCACAGTTCTAGTCTGTCGGTCTTTCTGCTCCCTTCATTGGGAAAGAAAATGGAAGCACGCGACAGGAAGCCGCACGCGCTGAAGTTATGGCTCTCCTGTTGGGTGACCGCTGGCGCCATCTTCAAAAACCAGACCCACAGGAAGTGCAGCGCAGATTAGAACTGAGTAAGCTGGGGGTACCCGAGCTGGAAATACAAGTTCCGCTCCAAAGGACCCCCAGTTCAACCTTAAAAAAAAAATTTAGGTAATTATAACGGCTCTTCTAAGCTGCACTTTAGTGCCGGCGACGGCGATGCAACGTCGCGTCAAAACAATGCACTGCAGCCGTCGCCATAAGGCGGCTGCGTGATAGTATTGGCTAGCGACTGCGACTTGCGCAGCGCTGTAGCAAGTACAATGCAGTTCCATCGCGGGTGCCCATAGTGGGCACGACGGCTGGCGCCACGCGGTCGCTGCAGTCAAAGGATTTTGACTTCAGGAGCGACGTGTGACGTCAGCGGCAACGTGACGGCTCAGCCAATGAGGGTGAACCACTCACGGCACGCCCCCGCCCCGCGCACGGGATCGGCCTAAGGGAATGCGCTCGTGAGCTCTGCTGTCCTGCGCCTCCTTCGTCTCCGCCCTTTCTGATCTCAGCTTCATGACGCTGCGACTCCCCAACGCGACGTCACCCAGCGTCTCGTTGCCACGGCAACGCGTTGTCGCGACGTCAAATTACGTAGTGACGTCGTGTTTCCACGCAACGCGCCTCTGTGCGACGTCACTTTGGTGACGGCCGCAGCGTCATCGGACGCTGGGATTCCAAAGGAGCAGGAGGGCGGCAGCAAGGAGGCGCCGGCGCCGGCAAGTGCCGAAGGGCGGCGCGCTTTTGAAATCCGCCGCTGCCCTTTAATTCATTGCTCGTTCCTCCAGTACTGTGCATGAGTTAACGCGACGCTCCCCACTGTAAGCCTTGGGCACTGGACGGAATCTGTTTCTCCATACTGTAACAGGAAGGCTTCGGCCCGGGACAGATGTTTCCAATGAGTTCCCGATAGCCTGGTACCGGGTGGCACATTCCTGAAACTCTGACTGGAGACTCGCTTGTTAGAATTACAGTTTCTAGAATGAAGGCCCCAGTGGCGACGACGTCAATATGTCGGTGGTAGACTAGGCCTCCTCTTGCTGCAGACATTCTGTACCGGAACGTGCTAGAACATATCGCCTGAAGGGTTACATTTTGGGGCCTGCTTAACTTGGGCAGAAGGCAAACCACGGAATGCAAAGAATCAACGCAAAAATATATGATCAAATATACTCTGCGCTCAACCAAGGTAAGCATAAAGGTGACAAAACTAATTTGATATGTAAGAACCTGTATAAATGTCCGTATGTTGGCCCTGTAACTGCCGCATCAGCAGATGGGGGTTTCCATTCCTCATATACTCTCTTAGGCTGCGGCCCCGCTGGCGCTGACCGCGCTCATGTCGAGAGCGGTGACGTCACAGCTCTCCAAGCATGAGCGCCGGGTGTCCTGGCTATTTCGCAAGCGCCACAGGGGGGGGGGGGGCGTTGTGGGCAAGTGTGAGCGCGCTTCAAAGTCTCTCTCTCTTTTTTTTTTTTTACTTAAGCGCCAAGCGTGGGTGACCGTGCGTGCACGGCGTGAGCAGGGAGTTACAAATATCAGGGGCCACAATGCTACAGCAGCGTGTTTTTTTGTTCCAGTCTCACAGCGCGTGCCCAAAACATCCCGAAAGAGACACCACCCTCCTGGATCTACAAACAACAAATCACAGAAATAAAAAAAGATGTTTCAAGGGACTCAGCAGTCTTATGTAAGCATTGATCATACACACACACCACACACACAACACCACACACCACACACACACACACACACACCCACACACACACACACAACACCTACACACACACACACACACACACCCACACACACACCACACAACAAACCACGACACACAGACAACGATATTCTAAGGCTTGCCTTAAACTGGCCCGTTACATGCTGGGTGTAACCTGGCTAGTTTAAGGCAAGTTTAAGGACATTTCTGCATTGACTAATGGCCCATCAGATTAACAGCGGGGTCCCTGGCAGTCCCATTCAAACAGAAACGGGACTGCCAGGTACCCCTGCTGTGTAATCCGATGGGTCATTAAGGCAAGTTTAAGGCATTTCTGTATTGACTAATGACCACTCGGATTAACACAGCAGGGGTCCCTGGCAGTCCCATTCTGTTGAATGGGACTGCCAGGGACCCCCGCTGTTATCTGATGGCCATTATCAATGCAGAATGCCTTAAACTAGACCCAGCATATATTACACACACACAGCTTACCTTCAAGAAGTGTAGTTGTAACATGTAAATCACACAGGTACACACTATTAGAATCTCAGATATTTTTCACCTGTATCTATATCCTTTGAAACCCCAAAGCACCAACCACAGGTAACGGTGACAATGCTTTCCTTTAGTTTTAATGAACCAACATTCTCCATAGAAATGCTGTGTACGTGAGGCACATTTTACAGGCTGTGCGCAGTGTGTGTGTCTGAGAAACGGCCAAATAACCTCGTTATCTACACGGAGGTCAAACAGCCGGACTGTAACGGTGGGACGAAACCCGGCGTACACATGTTTCAGAAGCAGAAGTCACGCTAAAAGGGGCTAAAATACAAACATGTCTGCAGGGTTTTTTGATAAGGCCACGGGGACATTGCTAAGAATGATCAAAAAATACAACAGGATTTCCCCCTTATTATTAACTCATAAATAACTCAGTTTGTTTCCTCTTTTTTTACACCGAATCAGGCCTTGGTCATAGTAAATAACAAGATCTCCAAGGTTAATGAGAAGGCTTTCGACGCTCTGCACAAGCTCCAGAAACTCTACATCTCCAAGAACAACCTGGAGCAGATACCCAGGAACCTGCCCAAGTCCCTGGTGGAACTGCGCATCCATGATAACAACATCAAGAAGATCCCCAAGGAGGTCTTCAACGGGCTCAAGAACATGAACTGCATCGGTAAGCAGTGGGGAACGGGTTCGGCAGTGATAACAGCGCCCACCACATGTCTGCTTCAGACTTTCTCCACCTGAGGGGGCACCGTGTCAATGTAGCTGTGTTAAAACATGGAGGAGGGGTGTGAAGCTACACCCCATTATGGCCACGGTCGATGAAGCCCTGGTAAGTGACTTAAAGTCATGTTAAGTCCAGTGTTTTCCCACGAGGGTTCCTAGGAACCATTGGGTTCCCTGGACGCCCCTAAAGGGTTCCCTGCAATTTTCTGGATCTGCATCAAATACAGAAGAATTTACAATGTATCTGATCTGAGACACGCTATTAGAGAGGGTTGGGGTTCTTTACAATGCATTTGATGTCAGACCCGCTATTAGAGAGGGTCGGGGTTCCTTACAATGCATCTGATCTCAGGCGCGCTATTAGAGAGGGTCGGGGTTCCTTACAATGCATCTGATCTCAGACGCGCTATTAGAGAGGGTTGGGGTTCCTTACAATGCATCTGATCTCAGACGCGCTATTAGAGAGGGTTGGGGTTCCTTACAATGCATCTGATCTCAGACGCGCTATTAGAGAGGGTCGGGGTTCCTTACAATGCATCTGATCTCATAGCGCTAATTTAGAGAGGGTTGGGGTTCCTTACAATGCATCTGATCTCAGACGCGCTATTAGAGAGGGTTGGGGTTCCTTACAATGCATCTGATCTCAGACGCGCTATTAGAGAGGGTTGGGGTTCCTTACAATGCATCTGATCTCAGACGCTCTATGAGAGAGGGTCGGGGTTCCATGCAAATCACATGCAAATTAGGCGTTACCCCAACATTGCATATTAGCAAAATTGCAATAAGGTTAACATGGGAACTTAGATTACGTTAGTGAGGTCAGACATAAATCTGCCGTTAGTCACATCCAGACCATGATATAGGGCTCTTGCAAGGTCTGGATGGGGCAGCATAACGTAACTAACATAGTGCTCTTTCCCTTTTTCCTGGCCTGGATGGGAGTAACGCAGACACATACTGTACTGCACATCATGTTATTGGAAGATAACACAGTATAATATATATATATATCTATACTATATTATATATAATATATTATATGATATAATATATAATGCTACCGCACACGGCATGTAAGGCTTCTCTAACATTCCTATGCGCTGCGTCCCGCGCGCTATACCGTAATTGTGACGCGCCGAGTCCCATTGGGAGGAAAGTGCTACATGAAATAGTTATAATTATTATTATTAGAGAGACGTGGAACGCCCATTGCTTTTTCATACAATTAGCTTTGAGGAAGCACCCCAGGGGACATAATGTCCGTTCTCGCTTTAGGTGACGTCCCCCATAGGGGTCCTGATTGAACGTAGCTTTGAGGTTCTGGCGCTACGTGTTTAGAAGCCGTGGAAACATTCCACACGGAACAAGATATTGCTATGGAATGGGATTGCATCTTGTTGTAGGACTGTACAGCGCCCCGAGACCCCCAGTGAGCGCCCCGAGACCCCCAGTGAGTGCCCCGAGACCCCCAGTGAGCGCCCCGAGACCCCCAGTGAGCGCCCCGAGACCCCCAGTGAGCGCCCCAATGTTCTAATAATTAAGCAGAATATCTAAACTTCTTCAAGCTGAGAGATTGGGGATAGCCGCACATTAGCGGACCGGCGGCCGGCTGTTTGTACTGTAACTCTTGTTATTATTGAGCTCTCGTGTGTTGGCATAGGAAGGAAATAAGAAACGACAAAGAAGAACGACTTCCACAATCAGTATAACTGGCCCAAATCTGTATGGGTTCTAGATCAGGGGCGGCCAACTCCAGTCCTCAAAGGCCACAAACAGGTCAGGTTTTCAGGATATCCCAGCTTCGACACAGGTGGCTCAGTCGAAGATTGAGTCACCTATGCTTCAGGCAAGGACTGATTGAGCCACCTGTGCTGAAGCAGGGATATTCCGAAAACCTGACCTGTTGCAAATGAACTTCCTTTTTTTTCTTTCTCTCTTTAGAGATGGGGGGGAACCCCCTGGAGAACGGGGGCATTGAGCCTGGAGCTTTTGATGGTTTGAAACTGAACTACCTGCGTATCTCCGAGGCGAAGCTGACGGGGGTCCCTAATGGTAAGTGAGGAGCGCTCTCCTGCTAGCTCCAATTTGAGAGATGTACGTTGGTTTCCTCCTCTGTGTTTGCATAGCAAGTCGAGAACAGTCACATTTTGCCTGTCCTGTTTATTGTCAATTTCAGTGAAACACAATGTGAGATTGGGAAGCGGAGAATACTATGCAATAAAGTACTGGGCCTTACATTGTGTTACATTGTGTAGCAGTCTGTACTGTGCCATGGTTCACCCGTTCTGTTTTGTCATAGAGAAGTGGGTTTCAGGTTTCTCGAGTTAATTCTGGGCCCCTGGGGTTTTCAACTCCAGTCCTCAAGCCCCTCCCCAACAGGTCCGGTTTTCAGGATATCCCAGCTTCAGCACAGGTGGCTCAATCAGTTCTTGCTTCAGCACAGGTGGCTCAATCATCACGTGTGCTGATGCTGGGATGGCCTGGAAACCTGACCTGTTTGGAGGGAGGGGAGGCACTGGGGTTGAGCGCCCCTGCTCTACCCAATTAATAAATGGGGTTTGCATCTTATTTCCATGTCCAGATCTTCCAAATACACTAAATGAGCTTCACCTGGACCACAACAAGATTCAGGCGATCGAAACAGAAGATCTTATCCAGTACTCCAAAATATACAGGTAAGGCCCGGCAGAAGGAGGATCTATGTATCCAGGTGATATTTGGGAAGGACGCTGCATTGGGAACACACTGTACTGTTTGTATATACTGTAGGGGGGGGGGGGTTAAAATACTGAGGCAATTATGGAGAGAAAAAAGTGCGTTTCTGGCAGTGTCTGTAGAGGGGTTTCCTGCAGCACATATTCCAATAAGATGGGGCACAGCAGCTGGCTCTGAGGGGACCTCAACCTTTTTGCACAACAATCTTTATCAGATGGGAGAAGCCTAGCAAACAATATATAATGCATATAGTGCATATAGTGCATATAGGGCTATTCTGGAGCCACAGGGTTATATGCAGGATATAAGTATGGCAGATAGCTGAACTCATCCCTCTTGAAAGCACACCAAGTCCTTTAGTATATTCTTAACTTTATTGAGAACGTCACAGCAAAATAAAGGCTGCTTGTAGGTGTTATGAGGGGTGAGAGAGTGCTTCTCTGTGAAGGTGCTTTTGTATTAAGGGAAGGTCAAAAAGGGATGGCTTGCAAAGGGAGTAGGTAAGATAGGTGTTGTACTCACTCAGCCTGCATGGATGGAAAGGAAGTATGAGATTCCTGTCACACAGGAAACGTGACTGGACTGTGCCAACTGTGAACACGGACAGGGGAGTTGAGACAAACCATCTCAGCTAGGAGTACTAAAGAGGTTGTCAGGGCAACCAGCTATAGGCAGTCTGGGGGGGGGAATGTATCAAAATGTAACAGTTTCCACATGCACCGGGAGTTACAGATACAGGGAAAGCAAACAACCACAATAGATGAGGCTGGCAGTCAGAGCTGCAAATGGAAACAGAAAAATAACAGTCCTGTTCCAGGACAAGTGCATATAGTGCATATAATATAGTGCATATAGTGCATATAATATAGTGTATATAGTGTATATAGTGCATATAATATAGTGCATATAGTGCATATAATATAGTGTATATAGTGTATATAGTGCATATAATATAGTGTATATAGTGTATATAGTGCAAGACACGGAGCAGAGAAACCGGAGCGGTCACACTGGGATGTGCAAAACCTGAGCGCACGTTCACAACTAACAAAGCAGGAACGGGACACGAGGTAATGGTGGGTTAATAAGGGAAAGAACGTCTAGTGCAGTGGTGGCAAACTCCAGTCCTCAAGGGCCACCAACAGGTCAGGTTTTAAGGAAATCGCTGCTTCAGCACAGGTGGCTCAGTGAAAGGCTGTTATAAGGGGGCTGAGCTGTATTCTGGTAGAAAATCATTGCCGGCTAAATCAGGGACAGGGAGGAGGTTATAGAGCCGGCTGCTGGGTAAATCAGGGACAGGGAGGAGGTTATAGAGCCGGCTGCCGGGTAAATCAGGGAGAGGGATCTCTTCCCCAGTCTCCCAGGAGCAGTCTCTTCCCCAGTCTCCCAGGCGCAGTCTCTTCCCCAGTCTCCCAGGACAGGGCGGCCTGAGACCTGTGCAGCTGTCTCGGGCCTCCTGTAATGGAGAGGAGCTTGGTTGGGTTGCCCCTTGGGGAGAGCGCATCGTTGCAATGCCCATTCCCTGTCAGCAGCAGGTGACAAAGGGACGCTCAATCCCAGTCCTCGAGACCCCCCAACAGGTCAGGTTTTAAGGATATCCCAGCTTCAGCATAGGTGGCTCAATCTTTGACCTGGCCTGTTGGGGAGGCCTGGAGCTGAGCGCGCCTGACTTTGGAGAATCCATATTAAAGAAGGACGAGGAGGTTAAAAGGGGCCCGGTTATTCCTAGCAACGTAACGCAAAGGAGTAGTATGTTTGTTACTGAGACACAGCAGCCCAGTTGCAGCGGTAATTATTTATGTATCTTTAAACCACGTCTGTAAACACACTATTAATTTTCTGACCATCGTCCAATGTCAGCCCTTGTTTTGCAGCGGAAAGCTGCTTTGCGCTGCAATCTGTTACCCACAATAGGAGTTAAGGACAGCAGCAAAGGAATGCACAGACACTGCACCCAATGCCCGCCACAGTAAGGGACAGGACAGGGTGGCACACACCGGGCGTTCTTGGCCTGGTGTTATTGAGCCCGTGCTATCCCACTTCCCACCCTGTTCTGCGCTTTATGAATGGAGCCGCTGTGCATGAATACTACGGCTGATTTCTCAAGGACCCCGTCAAGGACGTTGCTGCAGTCTCTGGTAACGTCCTTTGGCACACATCATCATCTGCTGTACCTACTGAGGACACCGAATGCCGGCTGCCTGGGGTGCCAGATACTCACCACGCCAGCTATAAACAGAACACATTGCTCTGTAGACAAATGTGATGGGCTTTAAAGTGAGATGTGTTAATTCATTCATTGGTTTCAGCAGCACTGCCTGGGGCCGGTCTCTGTATGGTAACAAAGTCTTCTAAATGCGGGTGTCTGAAGCACAGAGAGGATGAATGACCTGTCCAAGGTTACCGTTTCTGTGCTGACTCCCACCGCCCTCCTTGCCCCCCCCCCCCCTTCCTTCTCCATGGATGCACCCATGGGTGCAAACATACACAACGCTGTGTTCTGTGCGAACATCACACACTTGCAGTACATTGATGGAACCGGTGACCCCCTGGCATTGCTCTCTGTTGTTGAAGGGGTTAAACCTGCCCCCCCCCCTAATTCTCCTTCCACTAGCATGTGTCACATTGTAGCACACGCGCCCCCCCTCAGCATGGCAGCCCACTGCACAGGATTTGGGAGCCCCCTTTTTTTTGTGCCTCTCTTTGTTTTCTTGCTTGAGGTTTTTTTTAAATGGTAGTTAAGGGATTAAAGAGGTGCTCCTTGGGAGGGGAGAGAAGTCTGGGGGGCGGGGGGGGGGGGGGGGGGGGGTGTGCAGCTAATGCTAGCAGCTAGATAGAGCATTGCAGAACAGGGGAAGCAGTGGCAGGTACAACCAATGCCTGTGCCATCCCCGATACAGTGGGCTTGGACCGAACCATTTTCATCTGTGGGTTGGCAAAGGGAATTCAGCGCTTGTGTCCTTCCCCTGAAACAAAGATCACATGCTGAGAAGTCAGCCCACCGCACATAGGGCTGACATTGTCACAGGGGGGCTGTGCCCAGCACTGTGACCTCTGGGGGGTCTCCTTTTCCAGCAGACACCCCTTATTGTCCCTCCCCCCTGCCCCCCTTCCCTTTCCCATACTCCTGGGTTGCTTAAGTCTGCAGATGGACCAGAGCACAGAGTCCTGGCTCCACCCAAGAGGCATGTAGTTCCCCAGCACCAGCTGCTGGAACCAATTTTACATCATTTTCCAGCTTTTTTTTCATTTTCTTTCTTTTGGTTCAAACAAAAAAAGAAGAAGCCAAGTCTCCCCTGATTCCTGCCTCCCTCCCTCCATCCACCATGGCCTGGTAAGTGATTATTCCCCATTGTTAAGGTGCTGTGTGTACTGGTTCTTTTGCATGAGAATAGCTATATGTGCTTTGGGTTTTGCATGAAAGGGTAACAGAGATTTGAGTTTTTTGGGTTTTTACATTTTCACAGCTGCCTTTTTCTGTCTCCCTGACTCTGTTTCTCTATTCACTTATAGCATAAGTCTTATTATAAAGGAAGGTGATGCTAGGCATAAGATGAGGGTTATTTATCCTCTGCCACAAACTGGAGCATACACCATCATGCAGGGCAATGAGGAATTGTGTGTGTGTGTGTGTGTGTGTGTGTGTGTGTGTGTGTGTGTGTGTGTGGTGTGTGTGTGGTGTGTTGGTGTGTCTCTCTAGGATGTGCATCTTGTCTGCTGTGCAGAAGGTTGTATTTCCCAGTTTGTGGATGGGAGAGAGATAGGTGAGGGGTGAAGGGAGCTCAGAATATGAGACCTTCTCCCCTGGGCATTCTGCATTGGGAGTCCTGGATTTCACCTAATCTTGCATCCGGTGACGAAATTAAATATAATACACCCTGCTCTGCTAATCTGCCGTGTTACTGTCCCCATGTGGTGGCTGCAGATTTGGGAATCCTCTCTGATGGTTCTGCTTTGGGTGCAGGAAGTCCCCTGCAGTCCCCTCTGTGCCTTCATTAAGGATGGAGAGGAGGTCACACAGCTGTGGTTTGGGAATCATGCTCACAGCTTCCCTTTCCTCTTTATTATGGCTAAATAAGCATCCTAATTACACATGACCTGGGGGGGGTGGAGGACAGAGGGGGGTGGAATAAAGGGGATCAGTGTGTGATAGGTACATGCAGTTTGGAGCGAGCTGCACGGTGTATACTGCAGAATAAGAGGCAGGCGGTTCAGGGCATGAATAGCAGGAAGCCTGGCATTCAGGTTGGCACACCTGCCCGGTGCTTGGGTACCACAGCTGATGTATTGGTGCATTGCAATGTCGTTTTTTCTTCTTTTTATTCAGCTGCAGGGTAGGGGGAGGGATCCGGCTCCGACACAACGCAGCCTGTCCCTAATCCTGATTGGACGGCAGTCACAGAGTGACAGAGGAGTATCTCAGCAGCAGTTAATTAGGATGGTGGGAGGGAAGGTAAAGAGGAGGGGGAGAGAGATCTTGTTGAGTGGGGCCCTGAGTATTGGGCATGGCGTTGTATTCTCCAGGAGTGACATTTCGGAGAGGAGGGGGGGGGTTGGGGACGTCCCACCCCTAAAATCCAATGGCTTTACCGTCCATTTCTCCGCCGTGCCCCTGTGTTGTATATTAGGCCGGACCAGCCTGTGGCCTGTCCTGTTTCAAACACACAGAACCATTTGGATGATTCCTAAACGGGACTGGTTTCCACCTCACAGGCTTCTCTTTATTCCCCAGAAGGGATAGAATTGCTGCTAGGGTTAGTTAAGAAAATGGTGTCCCAGTGTGAGATAGCCTTGGTTCATCAGTCTGCACCAGGGGCGGACAACTTCAGTCCTCAAGGGCCACCAACAGGTCAGGTGTTAAGGCTATCCCTACTCAATCAGTCTCTGCTTCAGCACAGGTGGCTAAGTCTTTGACTGGGCCACTGATTGAGCCAGCGTTGCTGAATCAGAGACTGATTGAGCTACCTGTGCTGAAGCAGGGATAACCTTAAAACCTGACCTGTTGGTGACCCTTGGGGACTGGCGTTGGCCGCCCCTGCCCTACACTTAAATGACCTTACTTCTGGGATTCCACTTCCGAAATGTCCGCTCGCGTTTCGCTACAGACAGGTGTCGGGGAGACATGCTGGGTTGGGATACCTCTCTATCACTGTCTGCTTTTTCCATCTCTTATCTTTTCACCGCGAGATTTGGGGGAAATGAAGACGGGAGGTGTGAAACCCCACAGCGGGTGGCATAGGGAGACTGCTAAAATAGAAGAACTCTTTTGGGGACGGGTTAATATTTTGAATTTTTTTTAATGAAAACCCCTGCACTCCTTAATGAGGGAGCAGTACCTCTTACAGGCGGGGTTTCTGTAGGAACAGGTGAACGTTTATCTAAACGACAATCCATCATGTAGCTTTAAAGAAATGTGGTACCCCCCACCCCCTCATCAATCTACTATCAGTAGAAGTAGTAGTAGTAGTAGATCCCCAGTAGAAGTAGTAGTAGTAGTAGTAGTATATCCCCAGTAGTAGTAGTAGTAGTATATCCCCAGTAGTAGTAGTAGTATATCCCTAGTAGTAGTAGTAATAGTATATCCCCAGTAGTAGTAGTAGTATATCCCCAGTAGTAGTAGTAATAGTATATCCCCAGTAGTAGTAGTATATCCCTAGTAGTAGTAGTAGTAGTAGTATATCCCCAGTAGTAGTAGTAGTATATCCCCAGTAGTAGTAGTAGTATATCCCCAGTAGTAGTAGTAGTATATCCCCAGTAGTAGTAGTATATCCCCAGTAGTAGTAGTAGTAGTATATCCCTAGTAGTAGTAGTAGTAGTAGTATATCCCCAGTAGTAGTAGTAGTAGTAGTAGTAGTAGTAGTAGTAGTATATCCCTAGTAGTAGTAGTAGTGGTAGTAGTAGTAGTAGTAGTAGTATATCCCCAATCATAATAACTTTGTTATCTATATATGGAGTTTCTTGTTGATCCCTAAAAAATATATGCTAGATGTTTACAAAGCAAGGTGCCTGAAACGAGTTCCCTAGGGCAGGGGTGCTCAACTCCAGTCCTCATGCCTCTCACCCCCCAACAGGTCAGGTTTTCAGGATATCTCAGCTTCAGCACAGGTGGCTCAATCAGTTCCTGCTCCAGCACAAGTGGCTCAATCAGTCCCTGATTCAGCATAGGCGGCTCAATCAGCCCCAGCTTCAGTCAAAGACTGAGGAGCCTCTGATTGAGCCACCTGTGCTGAAGCTGGGATATCCTGAAATTCTGACCTGTTGGGGGTTTGGGGAAGGGGGGGGTTGAGCACCCGTGGGAGAGAGATCGCCCACAAAAATAGACAGAAGTTTAACCTAAGAGATTGTCCGGTTAGCGTCAATTTACTGCGGCAGCTTATGGGTTCATTGTCTGGGCTCATAAGGATTGTGGCTTCCATTTTTTGAGCCCTTGGTTAGAAGTCAGAAGTACCCCCTGGCATTGCCACGCACAGTGCGGCATACAGGTACGTGATGGAGTGTGACCGTGGTAAACAGCATCCGTTGCGGCAGGGCTGTCAGACCAGCTCTGGTAATTCTACCTTTCCTCTGGACATGATGTGGCTGCGTGGGTGGTGAACATTCACATGGCTCGGAGAGGTCCTCAACCCCATAATCACACAGCATACCACGCTCCCACCGCCGCCGGGGATTCTGGGTAATGACATGGGCGAAAATGATGAGGACTCATTTAGTGTGTTTCTTGCGTGAATGAATAAGCGTGAAGGAACGAGGTACTAGCCCTTGTTAAAATGTTTATGCCAGGGCGTCAGGATATTGGCTAACAATTTATTTATTTTTTTACATTTTTAAATGCTGCAGAAAATACTTTTTTGTTTTCGGGATATCCAGAGTCCGTTCCTAGCCGTGTCTGCAGGTTAAAAACCCTGGGCCATATTCGCTTCATAGTGCTAAGCTGTTACGTGACATGTCTTAGCACCACTTAAATGTTGTATTTAAAAAGGAGCGCTCGCATATATCCGGGTGCTCAGCCTGCCACGGGTGCTCAGCCTGCCACGGCAAGCAGCATTCAATGTGGACAAATATTAATAGCCGTCACTCCAGAGGACTTGGTGACAAATGTAAGGATTTAGGACCCGATTGGACCATCATGACAAATGTCCTAACCGGGACCGAAACGTTGATCTGAGGCTGCATCAAAGACTGAGCCTCAGATTGCGCCACCTGTGCTGAAGCAGGGATATCCTAAAAACCTGACTTGTTGGCTTAGAGGTAGCCACCCATGCTCCATGGGCATGTATGCTTTAAGGCTATCCCTGCTTCAGCACAGGTGGCTCAATAAGTGTCTTTGTCATTTTAGCTACACCACCTGTGCTGAAGCAGGGATATCCTTAAGAGCAGGGATATCCTTAAGACCCCATCTGTTGGGGATACTTTGAGCCCTCGCTTGCTTTTGTAACGGAGAGTGGGGCGGGGGGTTAGTGGGGGGGGAGGGCTCTGAGGGAGAGCCAGCGGGTAGCTATGTGGGTGCTTCAGAAGAAGATAGAGGATGGAACGATCGCTACTTTCTAGAGAACATGAAATGCTAATCAAGGAATCTGTCTCTGAACTGAAAATTAAGATTATTAATTATCAGAAACAGACGTTCGGTCCAAAGTTACAATTTAATAAGGATTTTGGGCTGAAAACTTCCGGATCGGCCGTTATGGACAATAAAACGACCCCGTTAAAAGCCCATTCAGCATAAAAAAAACACATCGCTTTTGCCAAAATAGTTTGGGGCTTCAGCTGCTAACATTTTTTTACAATCCTGATCCTGCCTAGTTCCGTAAAAACAAGTATTTGCGCACATTCTGGGCGCAAATAAAACCCTCGTTGGACAATATTGAATATCTCCCATGGTGGAGATGCGAGCGACACCCCGGCTAAAGTAGTCCGGGGAAATACGGTAAAGGGATTTATGGTTCGGGAATATATATACGGTATGGTTAGGGAATATATATGGTATGGTTAGGGAATATATATGGTATGGTTAGGGAATATATATGGTATGGTTAGGGAATATATATGGTATGGTTAGGGAATATATATGGTATGGTTAGGGAATATGTATGGTTAGGGAATATATATGGTATGGTTAGGGAATATGTATGGTTAGGGAATATATGGACCACAAGAAGCGTTCTGAGGATGCGCAGATTTGGTGCACTAAGCAATATCTGACGTCGGTGTCTCTGTGCCGGTGTTATGTGATGATTCAGTTGTTAAGATGAACCTTTCAGTGACTTGCTTTTGACACAGAGTAACTTGTGCTAGGAAACCAGGTGAGGAGAGTGGTACCCGGCTGAGGACGCGGGCAGGAGATGGCTCTGGAAAGTTGCCCATGGTGGCAAAGGATTCCCTTACAGCAGGTCCTGGCTCACAAATGTTTGCGGTCAACCATAATTGCCAGCATGGTTATTAATGATGAGAACTCTAAAAGCGGGGGTCCTCAACTCCAGCCCTCAAGACCCCACAACAGGTCAGGTATTTAGGACATCCCTGCTTCAGCACAGGTGTGTCAATCAGTCCCAGTTTTAGCATAGGCAGCTCAGTCAGTCCCAGGCTCAGCATTGGTGGCTCAGTCTCAGCTTCAGCACAGGTGGCTCAGTTTTTGTCTGAGCCACCTGTGCTGAAGCAGGGACCGATTGAGCCACCTGTGCTGAAGCAGGGATATCCTTAATATCTGACCTGTTGCTGGCCCTTGAGGATTATAGTCTCAGTCTCTGCATGCTGCTCCGCTTCACAGAATACGAGGCGGGAGCTTTGCTAATGTCACATTCTTTAACACATCAGGCCTTTAGGAAACAATGTTGAGGAGGTTTAAATTCACGTTAGTATGTCCACAAACCGTGACATTGTATAGTGTCCTGTATAAGGGCCTGTGCACTAAACAAACCTCTGGGCGCGTTGACAGTCCCTCGTTACACAGGCGTTAAAGATTTCTCCTCCTATTACAATTAGTTTCAAGTCCGGTCTTACACTGGTCAGCCATCAGCTGAATCCTGGGCACATATGCAGCAAATCGCTCCTCTTACTGCCCCTGAGTGAATCCAATTACACCAGCCAGGCAAACTAGGGGCAATAGATGCTTGAATACATTGACACTAAGAGATACATGCTCCAAACGTGAAATCATTGTCACATTAACAGCAGAATAACCCGTGGGGGCTTTATACACGGCCCCCACTGTGGCATAGCAAGTGAGTTCATGATGTGTCATTTCTTCTTATAATTTAGTGATTATCCCTTTAATTTCAATAGTAGCCATTCTGCCATTAAAGGGTTAAATAAACATCGCCGTGTCGAGATAATGTGTACCCACCTAGCAGCTTGTTAATCCGCATATGGGGAATGTAACCCAGCACATATGTGTTATTGAATTTCTCATTATGAATGACTAATTCACTCTTGTCATGAGTAATAGCAAGTGCTCCCGGCAAGCGTTCACCGCGGTGAGCGAGCACAAGACATCCCTGGGTACATGGTGCCATGACTTGCCACACCTTCAGTCCCATTCACCTGTATCAGACTTACATTGAACTGAAGTCCAAATAACAGGTTCTTGAAACCGGCGCCTTCCTTGTGAAGCCGTTATTTCCAAGATCAGAAGCCTCGCGTTGGCAACCAGTGGATTTACAAAGCCGATAACCTGTGCGGTTCACTACATCATCACAGAAACCCGATAATCCTTATATAATTATATTCATTAGTGTCCACTAGCCCCTCTGTGAAACAGTTAGCCAGAAATGCTCTTGGCTTAAATGTTGAATCAGCAACCCCCTAATAGCTGAATTGTATTATTCTGCTGCGTTCCTGTGCAGCGCCGTGCACACTGGTGGCGTTATACTAATATGGATATATACTGAACATACAAACTGTACACACAGAGAGATTCACACAGCCCTAAACTATAACCCTATTAAAGCAGCAGCTTTGTTTGCCTATATGAACAGGGTCTCTTGCAGCTCATCCAAAGGCCCCTGACCTCTCCCCTCATTCCCAATCAATTAGCAGGCGCCTGCGGGGTCAGAGTTCGCTTGGGCGTGATGTTGTAACTTTGTATTCGTGACTGTTTGGCCATATTTGTAGCTTTTTTTTTTTTTTTTCCAACCGGCATCGAAAAATGACAAATGTCTGGTTCAGCTCTGGGGACCACACCCCATCTCGGAAGTATGAACACGCCACGGGTCCCCGCGGCTGTCACCTCCGCCATTCCGCCTTTTTGTTCCCGTGGTTCTGGGGACAGCCCGTGTGGCTCCATCTGCACAACTTACCGACTGCTAAACCCTTCTGAATAAACCAGTGCAATTATGCCTGGGCGACTGCCTTTCAAACGCGACATGAAGAGACGCAGCACCCTCTTGCTTTTCAAACCACTGTGCGTGTGAAATGGTGAAACTGAAATGCTAAATGGTGCCACTTGAGCCGTGACAAAAATGTCACTTTCCTTAAATACATCTGTATGTGAAAGCACGCAAGTCACTTTGGTGGGTGGGAGACTTGGATTTAGCGTTGGGATGTGCGTAAGTGTCGCTCCCTGTGGCGTTATGCCCACAACCATTATTTTGCTTCTCCTTACCCCACGCCAGCTGCACAAAAGGTCCCCATCGCCACCCGAGCAGCCCGGAACAGAACCGCTGGCGGAGCGACGAGGGGGCAGAGGGGGCAGGAGGCTGACGGTTTTTGAGCGGAATGTACGATGGGCGTTATGTACCAAAGTGCAAATAAAGGCGCAACGTCTTTATATAAGCAAGTTACGGCAGGCAGCATCTGTCGTACATACTTGCAGCATATTGTGGTTTTGTCTGCGGCGAGATGAGGGATTTATGGCGCTGGTGGGAGGCGTTGGGGCGGAGTGACGTTAGGCTATCGGCGCAGGTCTCTGTATGAGCCCACCTGCGGCTTGCGTTACTTTGGTTGACGGTTTTCTGGGTTGGTTTTCCCCATCACCTTCCAAGGGGACGCAAGTCATGTTCTCTTCGGACAGCATGCGCCCAATTCTGCAACCGTAGAAAAACACGTGATAAATATGTCCAGCTTCAGAAAGACATTAGCAATTTTTTTATGCAAAAGCGTCACACCCCTTTCTTCATCCAGAGACGCACAATATTTTTGGAACTGTTAGGAAAAACTCATAAAGCTAAAGAAAAATGAGCTGTGCTGGCAGAATCCGTATACTACACTGTGACCCGGTTCTGAACCGCCTCCCCCCATACAGGACCATTCAGTGTGGGTTAAATAAGGATGCCGATTTCAGAATTAGGATTTCTGAGTATAGTTTGGAGATGGCAAACCCCGTGTCGGGTTTCAAATCAGCCACCCCAGTTTTATTCAGCGCACGATATCGTGAGGCATTATTCCAGTGCTGCTTTGGCAACATGACGTACATACGGGTTACCCTGAATTATCTGCAGAAGAGCTAGCCAGGGGGTGTCAGGACAGGACTGCAGGCACCTGGTAAACGGTACTTTGTTAACATCATTTTTATTTAATTACTGAGCATCTTGGGTGTCACGTACTGTACGGAAGTTATGTGGCGCAATGCTGCAGTGAAGGCAAAATGTTTGCCATTTCGCTGATGTTTTCCCAATGCAATTCGCCACGTTATTCGTGTTGCCGGCGAGCTGCGAGGGGCGCAGCTTGGTAGCATAGGAAGTATGTGGCGACACTGTGCGCTATACTCCGATTTCTGCCAGGTAAGCAGGTTTAAAAAAAAACAGAGCACGTTCCTCAAGCCGTTTCGTTTACCATAAGGGTGGTGAATGAAGGCGAACTTCTGTAACGACAGGGTGCACATCTGCCCCACAGTATGTCGCTCACACGCTTTTTAATGTCTGTACCTAATTCCCCCAATCGGATGTGCACTTGGTCAGTTACAGATCCCCATCAGGACTTGTAAGGATTTACAGAGGAGGTTCTCATAGGTCATGCACTGCCCCAGAAATACAGCTACCCTGTGTGTCAATTAAGAGTGGGGGCCCTCTCACCGACCCAGCTCAGAAACAGGATGTGACAGATAAGAGCCCAGTGGCCCCCTGTGGATGCCCATTCTCCTATCTGCTGTGAGACTTCAGACCCTATTTGATCTTTGACTCTCTTATTTGTGATTTAGCCTTATGTCGGTCCCCAGGGTGTCTGAATTCCCTTACTGTATCAGCCCCTACCCACCTCTGCTGGGTGGCTATTCCACGCATCCACTACCCTTTCCATGAAGAAGTACTTTCTCACATTTCCACTCAAGCAAAATACGCACTATAGATAAAAAGGAGCATCATTACGTAGTGGCGGTTACTTTCCTCGCTGCGGTATATCAGCCTGCAGATATCAAACCCCCCCCCCCTCGCCCAGGGGGGGGGGGGGCAATTTATGCTGGGTGGAGGTGGTCCTGTCCCGACTGTCCAAATGGACGTTAGGCCCAACTTTCTGTACCGGCTGTCGGATGGGTCCCAGAATAGGTAGGACATGACGGGGGGGGGGGGGGGTGATGGCTGAGGTGGGAGAGTAGAGAGAGAGGGTGTGTGTGTGTGTGTGTGTGTGTGTGTGTGTTGTGGTGTGTGTGTGTGGTGTGTGTGTGTGTGTGTGTGTGTGTGTGTGTGTGACAATGCTCACTCCTTTGATAATGAACTGGATACACTGGGAATAGTTATGATGAAATGAACTCCAGAAAGTACGAGCTCCGTATCCCACCCTTACATTGGATCACCTTGAGCGATTTCTGAGGGTTTTTCTGCTTGTACATTTGTTATTTAGCTGCCTACGCCTCACGCATGAAATTAGCCGGGTCAGAGGATCCAAGGGCCACATCAAGGCTCTTTGTGGGCCGTATTTGACCTTTGGGCCGTATTTGACCTTCGGCCCACCAGTTAGGGTTGTCAGATGACTTCCCAAAAAATACTGGACACAATGGTATACGGTGTGACGCACTCGACACACACACACACCTCTCTCCGCTCCATGCTGTTTCCTTCTCTCCTTGGCCCCACCCCCAGGCTCCTTACACCGCCTCCTGATTGGCTGCATTACCTAGCAGCAGCCCAGCTCTCTCCCTGCTTCGGGAAATCCCACGGCCCCCCAAGCCGGTCAGGTCACTGTGTCCAGAGAGGTAATACCGGACACATACATGTCTATAGAGGTAATACCGGTACACACACACGTCCAGTATTCCCTCTCATTTTTTACTGGACAGTGTGTCCTTTATAAATTCAGGACCGCCCGGTTCAACACTGAACCTCCGGCAACCCCACCACCAGTTGAAGAATCCTGGTTTATATCAAATATTTTTGCATTTCTCAACAGTGTTAAAATCCACAACGTGTGCGAAGGCTTCTTCGTGCACACAGTACCAGGGATCCAGTAAGTGTACTCCCAGCACCAGGCACGAGTGACAGGCATTTCAGCTGTAGAACCCATCTCAACCCATCAACCTCCCACCCCCACCCCCCCGGAAAGAAAAAAAACATAACAGGACAACTGCAATTCTGCGCTCATTTCTACTTCCTCCATAAACATGCAAACAAATTTAATAGGGATTTGTAAGAAAACTGGTTTTGACCTCATGGATCTTTAAAGTGTTATGAGAGACGAGTTGTGGTAATGCGGCTGAAGCCGATATTACATCGGGCTCCTGTGGGTTTTATTTTATTTGATCAGCCATAAGGTCAAACAGAGAGAGTCGTCTTCCCTCCCGGTCCCAGTGGTTTTCCATCGCACAGAATTGGCAGCGAGGGAAATTCACTGAGCGCAATCTGCCGGCGTATTCATTTTCTGCGTGGAGTTAGTTTTTTTTGTTTTTGATTTCTTTGCCAGGGATAGAATTTTTTTTTAAACATGCAATGGGAGCACGAGAAATTGGGTCAATATATTGATATTTTGCGTCGGGAGCAACAATACATGCCTGCCCTCCGGCTCGCGTGTGATCTGCAACACGGCGGTTCCCCCATCTGTCTTAATATGAAGCCATGAGCGTGCTCTGTACTGCATACACATGAACGGATCATTGGATCCCGTGCAGCAGGACTGGCCGACTCATTCTCAAGGGCCACCAACAGGTCAGGTTTTCAGGATATCCCTGCTTCAGAACAGGGAGTGCAGTCAAAGACTGAGCTACAGATTGAGCCACCTGTGCTGAAGCAGGGATATCCTGAAAACCTGACATGTTGGTGGCCCTTGAAGACTGGAGTTGGCCGCCCGTGCCCTACAGCGTAGCACTGCTTAGGAAATATGGCTCTAACGCAGTTGGATTCTCTGTATAACAAACATTGTGGATGTAAGATTTTTGTGAGTGGCACCCCTGCCACGTGGCACACCCGCCACGGCCAGCGTGAGACATCTGGTAAGAAAACATTCCAGTGTCAGTGACGGTGGGATCAGTCAGGGGGGATGGCCGAGGAAGGGTTTTTAGAAATGGAGTCAGTGTGTTTGCATTAGCAGTTTATAGTTACGTCGTCATACTGCGATAGAAATCCATTCGCCAGGGCAGCTTTCTTAATCTCCCGTCTGTGACACGGAGCACGAGACCGGCGGAGTTTGTGCTCATTTTGGCTGCTTAACGTCTTGCACCGATCCCGTAAGTCAGTATCTTCCAGCGCTGGGTCTGGATTTCTTCATGTGTCATAAACTCATTTTAAAAAGAAGGACTCGGCTCTTCAGAATGATTAGGTTTGCAGGCTCTTGGAAGGGTCTTTTCCCTATTACGCAGTTAGATAAAATGGACATTTGTTAATCATCTTGCCTCCTGCTGTCTGGTGGAAGCAGACACCTCAGGACTAAGGAATATGGATTCCCAGACGCTCTTTATGAATTGACAGCACTGACAAATCTGCTCTTATGTGATATCAAACAATCAGCGGCTAAGGACATGTAAACCAACGGCCAATGGTAACATGTGGTGTTAAAACCATCCAGGACCGATTTCACAGCCGAGGAAGAAAGTCACGCCATTATCTTCCAGTCAGTGACACAATGTTACTATACCATACACTACAGTTTCATCATCTTACCCTTCTGGCTGAAACCAATAAAAATCGGACGTACAAGCGCCATTTCCTGCGAGTTCCACCTCTCGTAGCCTCCCAGCCACAGGTGGGAGGAGAGGGCGACACCTGGGCAGTGTGACACCTAAACGTAGGCCATAAAAATCAACCCCCCCCCCCCCCCCCATTATCAACAGTGATAAACTCAGGATTGTTAATAAAATAAAACGCAGATTTTACTATAAAAATTAGTACCGAATCCCTAACTAAGCCATAGGCTGTGGGGTGTAAGGAGGTTGCTCCCTGCAGCAAGTAATTGCCATGATGGAGTACTTCTGCTGCACCGAGGGGGTTCATTTTGCCTTGTACGTTACCTAAAATCATGCATTAGGGGGGGTTCTGGCATGTTTCACCAACAGAAGGCCTAGCGTATCTCATTTCCATCATCACAGTTGTGCAAAGTGTTTGAGTCTGCTGGGCTGGCCAGTTACCAAGAAGGATGCTGTGCTTTATTTATTTCTCACTCGTAACAAAGCTCTATCCTGGATCTCCTCTTACCTCTCCCATCGTACTTTCTGCGTCTCTTCTGCGAACACCTCCTCCATCGACCCCTCTGTGGGGGTACCCCAGGGCTCTCTCCTGGGACCTCTTTTCACTTTACACACTCTCTCTAGGTGACCTAATTACATCTCTTGGGTTCAAATACCACCGCTATGCTGATGACACACATTTACTTTACGACCCCTGACCTTACACCTGCAGTGCAGACCAAAGTTTCTGAATGTCTCTCTGCGATATCATCATGGATGGCCCTCCGCCGACTTAAACTTAACATGGCAAAAACAGAGCTCCTCATACTGCCTCCCAAACCTGGCCCTACTACCTCCTTCCACATTACTGTTGGAAGGTCAGTCATACACCCAGTAGCTCAAGCACGCTGCCTAGGGGTCACACTCGACTACTCTCTCACATTCAAAACGTATCTAAAACCTGTTGTTTTTTCCTCCGCAATATAACAAAGATCCGCCCTTTCCTCTGTTACTCGACTGCTAAAACTCTGACACAGGCCCTAATTCTCTCCCGTCTCGATTACTGCAACCTCCTGCTGTCTGGCCTTCCAGCCTCTCACCTGTCTCCCGCATAATCTATCCTAAACGCTGCTGCCAGAATCACTCTACTCTTTCCTAGATCTGTCTCCGTGTCTCCCCTGCTGAAATCCCTCTCCTGGCTTCCAATCAAATCCTGTATCTCACACTCAATTCTCCTCCTCACTTTTAAAGCTTTACACTCTTCTGCCCCTTCTTACATCTCAGCCCTAATTTCTCGCTATGCACCATCCCGACTCTTGCGTTCTTCTCTCTACCCCCTTTGTATCTAAAGCCCTCTCCCGCCTTAAACCTCACTGACCGCCCCGCACCTCTGGAATGCCCTTCCCCTCAATACCCGACTAGCATTTTCTCTATCCACCTTTAAGACCCACCTTAAAAACACACTTGCTTAACGAAGCATATGAGTAGCTCCGTGACTAATACTATACACCTTTACATAAAGCTTGGCCCCTGGTGTAAAAAAATAAAAGAATCTACAAATAAACCATGTTTAACCCATTCATACATCCTTACTTTAGTCATCAATCCACATGAAAATGAAGTGTCAATCACATATTGCTTTGGGTAGCTTGGTCCTCAAGTTGTATCTATTCAGCAAAGGTAGGTTATGTTTGCCCAGAAATAGTGAAAAGATGAATATGTGAACATATCAAAAACTTTAACACAGACGTGATGAGAAGATCCTCCGGGCAGCTGAGGCCTTCTCTCCATATGACGCTTCTAAGCCTGCTGCTCTTAAGAATGGTTTCTCCTTTTGCAGCAAAGCTGTTAAACCATTTTTTGAACTATTATTATTATTACAGCAATAATGTGTCGTCCAGTCCCCTGTCCTATATCATTCCTAAAGGGGAGTGCTATATGGTCCGCCTTCTCCATTTCGGACGTGGGACCCTACACAAGGCGCGAGGACTGTGCGAGCCATCGGGAAACCATTACTCTGTCTCCTGGCAGCAAAACACGTGTTTACGATACATTAGATAAGGTTCATTGGCATATCCTAAAAGCACATCCCAAAGTGCTTCCGGTCTCCCTAGTTGTATAGTAGTACACAGTTGCTATGAAAGGAATAGCCTGACACTGAACGGGACTTATTATTTTATTAAAAACTTGTTTTGCTTGGAAAATTGTAAGTATTATTTCTCCTCGTCGTTATCACATTGATTTGCTTTGCCTTTCGCTGATGACACTTAGTCAGGAACCTTGACGTTCTGAATCAATATCTCATACAAAGATCAATAAGAGGTCGGAAAGTGCTTTCTGCGTCTTTGCGGTACAGGGCTCTTCTTTTGCACCTGCAGGCAGAAATTCCTTCTATAGCCACTAATACCGTATAATACAACAGGGCGTATAGATATAGGGGGGATGTTATAGTACAAAGAATAACACTATGAAATATCCCGTGCGGATCGCCGCGATGTCCGGGCACAGCACCCAGGGTGCCCATCGCACTGGGCACACTTTTGTTTAGTCATGTAATGCTCGTTATATGTTGAAGAGGTGGGCACAAAGTTTTGGGGGTCACAGCTCCTCCGTCAGGGGAAGGGTGTGCGGGTGCTTCAATTAATCCTGTATACAAGTGGCGGGCCAACTCCTGTCCTCCAGGAGCACCAACAGTTCAAGTACTCCCTGCTTCAGCACAGGTGGCTCAATCAGTGGCTCAGTCAAAGACTGAGCCACCTGTGCTGAAACAAAGACTGTTTGAGCCAGCTGTGCTGAAGCAGGGATATGCCGAGAATCTGACCTGTTGGTGGCCCTTGAGGATTGGAGTTGAGCGCCCCCTGCTGTATACCTAGACTTGATATGCGACTGTCCATGTATAGAATGGTAGCGAAGAGATTATCGCACGAAGAGCAGCACGCCCGTCCCCTCCGAGGGGACCGATTCCCCCACCAACATCCAGGACTAACGGAAAGGATTATAGGCCAAGTCACCTCCGGTATTTGTATTCCTTCATTACGTCTCTGATAACCTGGTTATTGTAGCCTCCGGCGTTGGGGTGGGATATGTTCTGATGTTCTGATATTCCGGGTTCTCCCTGCCGCTGAATCCCCCGGATATTCTGCGCTCTCGGTAAGTAAGGAGGCTGGCGAACGCCCTCCCTGCTCACCAAGTCGCACACATTACCCGCACACCCCCCCGGCTGCTCCCTGGGGTTACAGGTCAGTGTTGCTGGGAAGCACAAATTGCTGACGGAGATAAAAACACGCCGGAAAATAGCTATGTAATCTTCATCTTTTCTGCTCCTCCGTGTCCTTTACCTTAAGCTTCCCGTGGCGAGCGGAGTCAGAGCTTCGGAACATGGCTTTAATGAGAACAGTTCTGTTTAATTGGCTAATTAGTACAATTATTGCGTCTTCCCAACAGTCCTTCTCAAGGAAGAGGCATAGCGCTGTCTGAGTGGGGAGGAATAGCGCTGTCTGAGTGGGGAGGAATAGCGCTGTCTGAGTGGGGAGGAACAGCGCTGTCATGAGTGCGGAGGAACAGCGCTGTCTGAGTGGGAGGAACAGCGCTGTTGAGTGGGGAGGAAAAGCGCTGTCTGGTGGGGAGGAACAGCGCTTTGAGTGGGGAGAGAACAGCGCTGCCTGAGGGGGGAGGAACTAGCGCTGTCTGAGTGGGGAGGAACAGCGCTGTCTGAGTGGGGAGGAATAGCGCTGTCTGAGTGGGGAGGAATAGCGCTGTCTGAGTGGGGAGGAATAGCGCTGCCTGAGTGGGGAGGAATAGCGCTGTCTGAGTGGGGAGGAATAGCGCTGCCTGAGTGGGGAGGAATAGTGCTGTCTGAGTGGGGAGGAATAGCGCTGTCTGAGTGGGGAGGAAACGCCGCCTTACATATAGAAAAGGGCTATAGAACTCCCTCCTCCCCACCGCTTACCTCCTACTCTTCCCTCCCCACCGCTTTACCTTCCCCCTCCCCCTCCCCACCGCTTTACCTCCCACTTTACCTCCTTCTCCCCACCGCTTTACCTCCTTCTCCCCCCCTCCCCACCGCTTTACCTCCTTCTCCCCCCTCCCCCCCTCTTTACCTCCTTCCCCCCCCCCTCCCCACCACTTTACCTCCTACTCCGCCCCCAGGTTACAGGCTCTATTCCTGTGGTGGGCAAGTCCAGTCCTCAAGGGCCACCAACAGGCCAGGTTTTCAGGATCTCAGCTTCAGCACCGGTGGTGCAGTCTTTGATTGAGCCACCTGTGCTGAAGCAGGGATATCCTAAAAACCTGTTGGGGGCCCTTGAAGACTGAAGTTTCCCACACCTGTTCTATTCAGTTTGGGGGGGGGGGGGAGGAATGTGTGTTGCCCCAAAATGGTGACGGAGCGTTCCTGGATCCATAGCCCAGCGGTGTGGCGAGGAATTCACTATTACTGTATATCCGCTTTCTAATGACATTGCAAGAAAATGGCGTTTATCGTAAATATTTCTTTCCATGCATCACGGTGCTGACCTATTTAAGGCATTTAAACGCATACCGTCTCCGTTCGTTAAAGCGCTGCGTACGGCTAATGATTATCAAGTAATCGCACCGATTCGCAGTCTTGTCCGCTTGTCCAGCCATTTTCAACTGGAGGAGATGGTTTCTGCACTGGGCGGCGTCTCCTCAGGTCCGCGGCCGGCTGATTACACTATAACCACCTCCAACCAGAGGCGGCTCTCCGTGTTATCCCCAACAGGTAGAATTTCCTCCTGTGATCCATAACAATTCTGTGTTCCAACCCACCCCCTCCTGTAGGGCCCAGTATCAGCTCCCAGTGAGGTCAGCGCGTCTGAACGCACATCAGATGCCATTTGCTTTATGTAACCACGCCACAAACTGCATCTGATGCCACAAAACATTTTCAATTAGCTCGCTACATTGATTCTAAAGGATGCATACGGACAATTCCCTATTGTATCAATTCAATGCTACAAAGGTCATTTCCGGACCCCAAGAGAACCCCCAAGTCTGCGGTGTCGCTCCACAGTTCCTGAGATCCGCACAACACAGTGAAACCATTGGAAACATAGAACCATGTTGTGTCACTTGCTATGTATTCACCACACAACACCCCACCACACCACACACAACACACACACACACACACAACACACCAAACAACACCACACAACACACACACACCACACACCACACACACACACACACACACACAAACACACACACACACCCACCATTATTTACCAGCAACGAATATTACAATAATGCACAGTTGTAAATGTGTCCTTGACTTGGGCAGGAACACGCTTCCTGCGCTTTGCACCACCCTTCTTCTCTCCAGTTTAAACCAATGGAGAGAAAAACATTTCTGTCGCTCTGTATACAAAAAAACAACGAGATCGTCACTGCAGCACATCCACTTCTGTCGTCATAGCAACTGAAATTCTCGCATTTTACTCACCGTCCAGCTCCTTCCTCTGTCTCCCCCTCTCCATGATTCAGTGGCAGGGAAGGGGCATGGCTGCACATGCCGGGAATGGCTCATGGCAATAAAAGCTGATTGGGGGGCCCCTGCCCACACAGGAACGGGTGGGAAGGGTGTGAAAGTGTGTTTATAGTTAGTTTAAAGCAGAAATCCTCTTGTTATTTTTAGAGTGTAGGTTTGGGGCAGAGGGTTAGGGGCTGAGCGGTGCTCATTCAGCGATGGAGGCCTCCTGAGATACTTGCCTCCATAGGGGGTGTGGTAACTGCTCTGGCTGGATGTGTGGGGCTTCCAAAATGGCGGATTTAAAGCTCCCGCGCTCTGCGGCCAATAGGAAAAATGTGACCATCCCTGCAGCTTCCTATTGGCCTGCGTGACCGGACATTAAGCCTGCGGAGCTGCTACCGGCATCACCTACAGAGGCAAGTATTTGGGGAGCAGGGTGTCCCCAGAGCCGAAATTAACGTGGTTCCGCCTCCAGAGACCCCTTGCTTATGCCCGAAGGCCGCGATATTAGTGGTGGCGCGCAATGCCGTAACAAACTAATGCAGACCAATGAAGATGCACAAGTGCGTGCGACCAAGCGCTACGAGGCAACAGGCTGCAGAGGGGACAAATGAAAATAGATTTGCAACGCGACGGTCGGTCACGTGAGCAGTTCAGCCAATGAGGGTGAACCAGCGGGTGGGGTGATGCCTCCGCACCGTCCAGCGCAGTGCTGTGTCACGCGAGGTGAGAGGCGCGCCGCCGCCCCACTATAATCGCGGCCCAAGGGAGAATCTGCTCCTTGTAAACCAGGATAATTGTCGCTTATCGACGCATCGGCACCGTCTCTTGAAACCGACGTGGCGGCTTTGCAATATTGGTTTACGGAGCCACACATTTTTAACTGAGGGGGACAAGTCTCCGTCTGCAAACTGTTGCATAAATAACTGCACTTATCAAGGAACATTAGGCTTATTGCGTTAGACTTTGTTAATTAGCCCAATAGAAAGAGAGGAGAATTCCTCGCCATTTCTTTTCACAAATTTGCATACATTTGGGGGGGGGGGGGGGTTTGTGAAATTTTTGCAGACGTTATATTGCTCGAAAATGAGCAAACTTAGGCAGAATGTTACCAATGTTGCCAGAATTGGATGGAAATGGCCAGGTGACCTTTCACCTTGGCTTGATTGGTGGGATTTTTAGGCCGGATTGCCGTGTTTATGCAAATTGTCATGGGAAAAAAAAAAGGGGGGGCAATTTGGCCACCTTCCCATTAGGATCATGTGTTAGAGCAGGGGTGCTAAACGCCGGTCCTCAAGCCCCCCCAAACAGGTCAGGTTTTAGGATATCCAGTTTCAGCACAGGTGGCTCAATCAGACAGCCACCGTGCTGAAATGAACGGGTATCCTGAAAACCTGACCTGTTTGGGGTGCTTGAGGACCGGCGGTTGAGCCCACCTGTGTTTTGGCCATGTTTGGGAAAACAGTGCTGAGTGTAACACTTTATGGTCTATACACGGGGGGAGGGGGGGTAAGGGAAAGGGGAACCCCGCTCAGCTATAACGAACAGTTGTATGTTGAGGGCGTGTGCTAAACTGGGATAAGGATTTATGGCAACCAAGGAGAACAAGATCCCTGGTAGGGAAGCATTCAAACGTCCATAGGTCATGGCACCAGTGAAATGAGCAATGAAAAAGTTAAACTTAAATTTTAATGATAATTTAAAAGTTATGAATTTGAACGTGTGGTGGGGATCTACACATAGTGTGTAGTGATGGAATAGAAATGATAAAAGTCCACTGTCTTCCTGATTCTATATACAGCTAAACCCGTTACAGCGCGATCCGCACAACGCGGATCTGCTTATAACACGGTCTGAGCGTGGCTCCTGATTTAATTTTTTTTTTTTGTTTTTTGTAAACATTCAATACTTTATTGCTAACAGACACATACACCCCTACACCATGTGGGAATTGAACCTGAATACATTTGATATAAACGTACAGGAATCGAAACCCAGTTCCTTTCAATGCTAGTACAATGCCCAACCTGCTACACCACAGGATTGGTGAGATAAAACAGAGCCTATAAATATACTTAACATCTATTCTACAGCAAGTGCAGTGATGACTGTGTACTATATGTAGTTTTGTTTTTAGGCTCGTGACATCACACAAGCTTGCAGGTAGAGAATTGGTACTGCATATTAAAGGTCCTGGGTTTGATTCGGTATAGGTGTAATTTATAAATGAATTATTGTTATATAATAATTTAAAAATAAAATTTAATTTATAATTTAATTAAAAAATGTAATAAATTTTAATTGATACACACAATCCTGTGGCATAGGAGGTAGGGAAAATGGTACTAGCATATGAAAGGTCCTGGGTTCGATCTGATGTGTATATACAAATGTATTCATGTTCAACTCCACATGGTTTGGGGTAGGGGTTGTGTGTTAGCAATAAAGCATTGAATGTTTAAAATAAAAAAAACATGATGTAGGGTGTGTGTGTCTTGACACCTCCTCCGTGCTCGAACGTTACGTAAGTGCGCGCGGGACACAGCGAGAGCTGCAGATGCGGTAAGTCTGCGTCGGGTAACATTTTTAGCACAATCCCGGTATAAACACGGTCTATTTGTGGCCCGAGGAACGCGTTATCACAGGGTTCAGCTGTAGTGTAGAGGAGTGATGGAGCGGCCGTAGGCAAAGTCAGAGATGAGGCCACACATGCTTTTTTGGGAACCATAATAATAAGTGGTTTATTTTCCACACAAACAACTAAATATGATGGCCTCTCTAACGGGGCGCCCAGCTAAGCTGGTTACCAGCCCCAAAAAATATAAAGGCAATAGTACCAAGACCAGGGAACAATATAGAAGTATTCTGTGTGTTCTGGTCCGGCATTCCGATTTCTCCAGGCACTTAAGATGAGGTGGTGACATTCTGCATTCCAGTACATCTTTTGTCTATCCGTAGGCTCTATGCTTTGGGGCTTTGGTTCCCCACTGTTGCCAGGCAAATCCTATTGTCAACAAGCCTGGATCCTGGCAGGCGGAACCTCTTATCTGTGATCCTTCACGAGTCACCAACAGGTACACTGAAAAGCAGCTACTTCCTGCCTTTTATCCCCTGTTCAATAAGAGTTTTACTCATCACCTGCAGGAATCCCGATACCTAGTTCCGTCTCCGTGCTTGCAAAGGGAGTTAACCTCTCACTCCTTCAAGGGCCATAGAGAAATCAAGTGCCAACAAAAGATATATATGTCTCCAGGGATGTAAAGGACCTTTAATAGGGTACTCCACTTGCACGGATCTATGTTAGACAAGGTCAATCTCTTAGGACCATTCACTGATGGGCTGCAAGGTCAGCTCTGCTTAGTGTTGTGTTTTCAACCTTTTCTGTTTAAGGAACCCTATAACATATTGTGAAATTCTGTGGAACCCAACCCTTCTCATAGCGCGTCTGAGATCAGATGCATTGTAAGGAACCCCAACCCTCTGAATGAGGTGCTGAGATCAGATGCATTGTAAGGACCCAACCTCTCTAATAGCACATTGAGATCAGATGCATTGAGGAACCCAACCCTCTCTAATAGCAATCTGAGATCAGATGCATTGCAAGGAACCCCAACCCTCTCTAATAGCGTGTCTGAGATCAGATGCATTGTAAGAACCCAAACCTCTAAATAGCCGTCTGAGATCAGATGATTGCAAGGAACCCCAACCTCTCTAATAGCGTGTTGAACAGATCATTGTAAGAAACCCCACACCCTCTCTAATAGCGCGTCTGAGATCACAGATGCATTGTAAATTCGTCTGTATGTTGAACCATTTTCAAATGACCTAAAAAATAGGAACCCCGGTAAACACTGGCTTTGTGACTCTGGCCATTGGTGAGCTGCTGTGTGAGAAGAGAGATACATTCGCGTCGGATAATAGTGTAGTGAGGGAATGTGCCAGACTAATGAATACCGTGGGTGTTTAGGGGGGCTGGCAACCAGATAATAATACCAACTCGAAGTTAAATACTTAAAATAGGCGGTTTAAACTGGCAGGCTGCATCCTCCACTGGAGTCAGACTTCTTTATTTGTGATATTAAACACAGGCCGCATCTGAGAGGCTTGAACATTCAAAGACAATCAATTATACATACTTTTGCTTCTCTGCAACAGCACCAATCTGTACACTTCCCCCTTTATTTCACACGGTGTGGTAGTTATACAGCCCTGAGGAGAGGAGGGGAAAAGAATGCGATATTAGTAGGATTACAAACAATACAGCCTCTGTGATACGCTGTGATACTCTGTGATACTCTGTGATAACTCGTGATACGCGTGATACGCTGTGATATCTGTGATACTCTGTGATACTTCTAGAGACAGATCTGATAACCTCGAATAGATAACGAACATATTTTCTCTGAGCTTAACCGGTATCCACAAAGTGAACAATATGCAAAAACAACAGCCCAGTACCCATATAATTCCTTCCCACAATCCCCCACAATAATAACCATCTGCTACATACACAATGAAACCACACACACACACACAACATGCAACACGCATACAAAATGCAAGGCATACAAACATGCAAACACACACGCCAAATGCAAGACATACAAAACACAACACACAAATGCAAGAAACAAAATGCAACACACACACAAAATGCAACACACACACCAAAAAGCAAGACATATGAAGCACTATTCCCACACCCAGTGAGATCACCACGGCTACCTGGGTGTTTAAGGTGCAGTGCATACCTGTGAGGCTGGAACAGGAGGGTCTGAGTGCTCCGCGGTGGTGTGGGGGAGACATAGGGACAGGTTTTCAGGGTGGTCATTCTGGTTACAGCGCTCCAGCCAGCGAGGATCTGAGATGACCAGGAGGTCCATGCTGGCAATTCTTAGACCAGAAAGTTTAACACAGATATTTAACTGAGTGTATTGTCCTTACACCGAAAAGTCACAGCATTCCAGCTCTGGGCAACACCGGCAAGGAGAGGGGGGGAGGGGAGAGATGATACAGGAGGCCGCAGAAGCTGGGGAGAGCTAAGGCATGGCTTCGGCCCAGGGGGGGCCCGGCAGCCGGATGAGGAGGTGGCGGGTCCTGGGAATCCCCCCCCCCTGTTGGTAGCTCCTCCCCTCAAACTCCCCCCCAATACCATTGGAGAAAACACCTTTGCTACAAAAGGAGCACACCTTAGATAATGGGAAGATATGCTAATGGGATATGCAAAGTATATTTAAATGGCTCACACCCCCACACCTCCTAAATTCTTCGTAAGACACTATATGATAAGCCTACGGCCCCCTAGTTTTGGGCCCAACGGATCAGAACCCCACAGCCTCCGGATGGTTCCCTGTCCCACGGGGACACCCTCCTGGCTTCGTTCCATACTTGCATACCTATAGCATACTCTCGGTGGGCTGCTTTTTGTGCACGGACATTGACTGGCAACCAGGGGGGAAGGCGGGTCAGCTGTGAAGGAAGCCAGGAGGAGAGTGTGGTATGATTGCCACAGGTGTGGGCCGCAGAGATCTGAAGTATGCTGCGGAAGGGGAGCTAGCCATCATCCGAGCGCAAGGCTGGCTGTGCCGTATAGCAGAGGTTGGTTCAGACCCTATAGGGCTGACACTTAAGCTTGGCAGCGTAAAGGTCTTATGGAAATTATTTAGGGGATGTGTAATTAATTATACTTTGCATATCTCCAGGTGTTAAGGTGGCTTCTTTTGAGCAAAGGGTGTCTCTCAGTATGTTGTTTGGGGGGAAATATATAGTTGCGTGGGACCTGTACTAAACAGTATACTCATGCAAGGGCCGTTTCGCTGCTGAAAAGCACTTAACACTGTCGGTGAGCGTCAGAGAGAACTATTAGCACTTAATGAGGACATTTACTTAAATTTAACCTTGTTTATCCATAAAGGAGCTTTGTGAATCTGGACCCTAGTTCAGAGATAGATCAAGAGGGAGGCCTTTGGATTAATTATGCACAGAAGCACAAAGCCACCAGGATAATACTTTGTATGCTTAGAGTTTTAAGCGTACATACAAACCCAGAAACCATTGAAGAAGAAGAGAAGCAGCAAAGACAACAGCAACATAGGTATCGATCAAACACAACACTTTTAGGCACGGTTGGCATCAGGGGAAGGAGCGGCTCAGTGAGTAAAGACACTGACTGGACTGAGTGTGAACAGGGGAACCTGGGAGAAGAAGCGGCTCAGTGGAGTAAAGACATGACTGCACTGAGTGTAGCAGGGGAACCTGGGAGAAGGAGCGGCTCAGTGAGTAAAACACTGACTGGCACTGAGAGTGAAGCAGGGGAGCCTGGGAGGAGCGGCTCAGTGAGTAAAAACATGACTGGCACTGATGTGAAGCAGGGGAACCTGGAGAAGGAGCGGCCTCAGTGAGTAAAAGTCAAGACACTGACTGGCACTGAGTGTGAAGCAGGGAACCTGGGGGAGAAGGAGCAGCTCAGTGGTAAAGAAACACTGACTGGCACTGAAGTGAAGCAGGGGAACCTGGGAGAAGGAGGGCTCAGTGAGTAAAGACACTGACTGGCACTGAGTGTGAAGCAGGGGAACCGGGAGAAGGAGGGCTCAGTGAGTACAGACCACTGCTTGCACGGAGTTTTGGGGTTGAGTGGAAACCTGGTTCAATTCCTGCTGCCGGGCGTGACTTTGGGCACGTCATATATCTCCCTGTGCCTCAGGCACCAAAACATAGATTGTAAGCTCAACGGGAGGGACCTGTGCGGCAAAATGTGTCGTAAGGTCTACGTAAAAAGCAAGCGCTATACAAGACATGCTGTTATTATTATTATTATTATTTACACACTAATCGTTTTCACTTTTGAAAAAGATAAAAATAATGTGTGGGGTGGTATAAACTACTATTCTTATTGAATAGATAAAACATTGATACACTTTCTTGTTTACTTTAATTAGGAGCTAAATAACTTTGAAAGCCTGCCCTGCATTTTCTGTGGACCTCTATGCTACTTCTGAAAGTGTTCACTAGGAAGATAAAGAGGTAATTGATGACGTTGTCAAAGTCAAAGTATATAACACTACATATAAATACAGTATATTGGTAACACGGTACAAGAAACCAACATAGTGTCCTGCATAGCACAAGGAAATCCCAGGGGCTTATATTATACTGCTGTGATCTAACACCTTAATTATACAAGTAGGTTGTTTTTATTAACAGAAGACGTTGATTGGATGCTGTGGATCCATGAAGCACACAACAGGGGCGCATTATAAAATCACTTCCAGGAAGGCTGCAGATGTGCTGGGCCTGGCACTGCTCTTACGCCGGCTCATATAGGCAGAGAGGGGACAGCTGGAGCGTCCTGGGTCCTGAGATGTGTTTCTGGGAATGTGAGCTGGGAGTAAGGGCATTGTGGTGGCGGCGGCAGAGAGCAGACACCGTCAGAACTCAAAGCTGCAGTGTGGTGCCTTAAAATAATAAGAGCTCCTTCCCTGCCATCTCTCCCCTTGCATCAACGTCCTCGGTCATAGGCTCATTGAGGACAAGCACGGTCAGAGCCCATGACATGGAAAAACCTAATAGATGTTAATGGCAGGAAGCTATTACACATTTGTTATAGATGAAACGAAACAGCAGCCCGAGCCTCTGCACTTTGTTGGGTAAATTGGAAGACTTGCCAACTGGTGGATAGCTGGGGTCCTTGTGTGGGCCACAGAAGTGAGTTCCGTGAGTGTTCTCTTGGGGGTGTGACTGCAGTTCTGGCAAGTTCTGGTACCTCTTCTATGGTTCAGTGAGACTGAATATGCTGCTAATCACCGCTATGCCAGGATATGTTACACATTTGGACATCCATACTGACATCAAGATTATTTATCTGCTTACCTTGATGCAAACCAATCGTTTGTGACAATACTCTCATATAGTTAAAAACAGATTTTCCTATACCTATCTGTATACTGACATTGTTTCAATATACCTCTTGTATCCCACCACGGGGATGGGTAGCCATTGACACTGCGTTGTATATGTTGCACTTAGTGAGTCTATGTGGTTAATAAAATGTACATTTTTTTTAATGGTTTTTTAACAATTTTGTTGTGACCCATTACTGCAGTTTGTGGCTCCGTCCTACAGACAGATCTTGTATATAGCCCAGGTGTATAACACCAATAAAAACATATTTGATGACTATCTGTCTGCTTACTGTATTTGGGAATATTTGGGCAGATTGGGATCTTTTTCGATTCCTCTGGATCACGAGTAAATATAAGTTTGGTGGCAACAAGTTTTTCAAAGGTGTGGATCAGAAAATATTTTGGCGCAGAAGGCGCCCTCTTTATGTATTACATGTGTACATTAAAATGATATATTTAAACATTTCTGCAAGTATTATCTATCTGTACCGTAACATGCATATTTTATTACAGCAAAATTCAGTGTGAGACACAGCATCTATTATAGAGGCGTAAAGCCACGGCTATGAAATTACTAGGGGCCGCCAGGCACACGGGCCACATCCACGCCCTTTGTGGGGTGGTTTGGCCTGAGAGCCCTGTCCTAGAGGTTTCTACCTATCAGCAGATTTACCTGGGTTAATTCCTAGGCATTAAAGATGATTTTATAGAAGACTAGGGATTTTATTAGCTGTACATTCATGTCCCACTAACCATAGTAGTACTCTTACCCACATGGGATAATATGACACATTCGTTGTCAGTTGCGCAAATGTGAGATTCTCAAGTGGAAAATAGTGGTCATTAGATGTGTCAAACTCTTCCTGTGGGGTGACACGCTGCACCTACATTCCATTACAGACCGTGTGACGGGCCACGCTTAACGAGAAGTAAAGTGATGCCTGGAAACGGCCGCACTGGGGGTTCAGGAACTGGCTCGTCACACAAATAAATAGGCAATAAACTTTATGGGGGGAAGGATTCATTTGTAACGGCATTCTTTCTGCTGCGCACAGTGCTGTATACATTGACATCAGTTTAAGTATATAATAAAACATGACAATGGCTATGTTGAGCATCTCAATTTGCCGGGTGGAAAAAGCCAGAGGCATCAGCACTTCACCCACCCCTTTTCCGGGGCATTACCACCCCTGCTTTCGGGGGTTTCCATCCCCTCGGGCATTTCACCCACCCCTCTTTCCGGGGGCACTTCACCCACCCCTCTTTCGGGGGCATTTCACCCACCCCTCTTTTGTTCACCAACCCCCCGGGGGCATGTCACCAACCCCTCTTCCGGGGGAATTTCACCCACCCTCTTCCGGGGGCCTTCATCACACCCCTTTTCGGGGGCATTGCACCACCTCTTTCCGGGGGCATTTCTTATTTCGCCATCATTATTTCCCAACAGTTTTATGGCGGGCTTCTCTACCGCAACTCGTGTTGAATTGGACAGATAAACTGCTACAGCGGCAGCGCCAACAAGAAGGTACAAACGCAAACAAACGTATAACTTAACTAGCTCAATCATTTATGCTGATGTTACGTCTCTTCTATTAGAAATATATATATATAATATTATATATATATATATATATATATATATAATATATATTAATAAACATTAAACTAGGTGTCACATATTACTTAAACAAAATCTATTTATTAACTACATGCTCAACATTCAGTTCTATTCCAGGACCTTTCTCATGTGAGTACTGTTTATTTATTATAGATTCATCCTTATTGTTCTAGTGCACAAGGTGCTAACAGTTTGCATATATAATATATATATATATTATATATATATATATATATATATATCTTCAGCCTGGTCTCCCCCTGCTGGAGGAAGCCCCCCATGATCTCCAGGTCTGCGGTTACAGCTTCTCTTCTCACGGCGCTCACACACAAGTCTCATCCCATCCTACCCATCTCACTTTGGTCGTACGTTTTGGTCTTTTAATCTCTCTTTGGAATCCAGTGCGTTCCATCTGTCATTTCTTCTTGCTACAGTAATGTCCAACCAAACGCCATTTTAATTTTTAACCCCTTGCGATGAAATCCAGACTTGTGTTGATTTCGCACCCTTTATTATTTTCCCTGTCCCTTCAGTGTGATACCCAGACGTGCATCTCTCCATATCTTTGCGTTGCCAGAAGACTTCTTGATTTAGGGTCCGAGTTTCACATCCATACCTGAGCACAGGCATTCTCGAGGCATGGAGAGACCCTTGAAATATTGTGTCTTTTTTCCCATTGCCTCCATTTTCATCTTCATTCTCCGATGGATTATTCAAAAGGCTCCAGCCATTGTTTTTGCCGCCAAGGTGACATAGTTCTTCTCCAATTCCATTGGTCTTTGCAGACTTGACACGTTGTTGAACATCACTTGGTCTCGCTAAGATTCATATGGAGGCCACCTTTTTACTCACTTCGGCGAGTTCTAGAATTCGTGCTGGAGGTCTCCTGGACTGGGCAAAATAAACAAATACTGAGAAGGAGAACCACCCTCCATCTCAATGTTAAAACGAAGCGTTGCTGTTTGGGGGGTAGGGTTTTCGAAGAAAAAACAGATAATACTTCTCATTTTGATAATGAATACCATTGTTGACTGCCAGATTTCACATTAATGAACGGGACTTCTTTAGGCTCTGTTAGTACCGATAATGTAGAATATTACTTATAAGTGGAGCTTTTAAATATCATGAGCAGCATTTAGCTGAATGATTCATAAAATGGATATGATAATTAGTATTCTATCTTATAGGATATGAACACATAACTTGAGTTTAATGATTAAATTGAAATAATAAAATACATAATAATAGGCATAACCTATTTATGCCAACCTCCAAGGAAGACTGTCAATAATGCGTCTGCGTATAAGGAAAAACTGGTGCTTTAGGGCAAACATTTGCCACCAGATATAAAAGAAAAAAAATATTCAACCAGAAATATCTTGCATTTGTGTAAAATAAAAAAAAAAGTCGTTCGTACATGAGAAATACTCTTGTAGCGTTTAAAAAAAAAACCTCTAATCACATTTAGTATTTAATGTAACAAGCATTTTGTTTCTATAGCAACCATTTACAAAGTCACTCTCTTAACTCCTTTTTCCCGTGCATGGTCCTTGGCCCACCAACAGCCACCATCACTAGCCGGAGATCCCTCTTCCATGTATTATAAGCTGCACACCAAGCTATATCCGGTTTTTTTTTTTATATAAATCAGTTCTGTATTATGAGAAAATACTGTAGCATAAAAATAAAAACTGAAATTTAATGTATTATAATGTAACAAACTTTTTTGTTTCTATAGCCAAACATTTACAAAGTCCATCCTCTTCCTCTTCTGAACCAGGCTCTGGCAATCCCTTTTTGGAGCCCGCCCCTCTCTACAGCAGCACCAATGTATAGTGACTGCCTGGTCACATGATTACCCACAGACTTGGCATCTTTGTCCTCTTCTGCTGCGCACTGCAGCCATTTAGGACCCCCTGAACCGAATTCGCCGGCAATCCAGAGAACGGCTTGATTAGCACTACTTGGCTAATAACTTATCATTGTGTGGATTGTATTGATGCACATATTTAAGTGGGAAAAAAAGATTTAAAAAAACAACAACATTGGACTGCAATCTTAATATATTTTTTCTTTGATAAGTCGGGTGTCGTTTATTCGTACCAGCAAACATTTGGGTGCAAACCGCCAATTGTCGATGTTACTAGCCGTAAGTAAAGGTGTACTGATTTCCTTAAATGTATTCCTGCAATGTTTACTGTTTTTTCATATATGTTTTAAAAAAATTCACACCGATCAGAATGGTTTAATCATTACTCAAACGATTCGGCTGAAATAACAACTAAACGGATAGACGGACTTGTAACATTACAACATGAAATCATTCTGTGACATATTGTTATTACGTGTGTGTTGTGTGGTGGGTGTAAATAAGATCGATCTGATGCACAGTATACAAATATCGTTAGTAGGCGTTCACCAGACGACTTGTGCTGCTTGTGTGTCCGCAACGTGAAAAGTGGAGGAGAGCAGAGTTGTGAGAGATGGAGAGAGGATGGGCGCAATGTTGCAGTGAAGGCAAAATGTTTGCCATTCGCTGATGTTTTCCCCAATGCAATTCGCCACGTTATTCGTGTTGCGGCGAGCTGCGAGGGGCGCAGCTTGGTACATAGGAAGTATGTGGCGACACTGTGCGCTATACTCCGATTTCTCCAGGTAAGTTTAAAAAAAACAGAGCACGTTCCTCAAGCCGTTTCGTTTTCTTTACCATAAGGGTGGTGAATGAAGGCGAACTTCTGTAACGACAGGGTGCCAATCTGCCACAGTATGTCGCTCAACGCCTTGTAATGTCTGTACATAATTCCCCCAATCGGATGTGCACTTGGTCAGTTACAGATCCCCATCAGGACTTGTAAGATTTACAGAGGAGGTCTCATTAGGTAATGCACTGCCCAAAATACAGCTACCCTGTGTGTCAATTAAGTGGGGGCCCTCTCACCGACCCAGCTCAGACAGGATGTGACAGATAAGAGCCCAGTGGCACCCCTGTGGATGCCCATTCTCCTCTCTGCTGTGAGACTTCAGACCCTATTTGATCTTGACCTCTCTATTTGTGATTTAGCCTATGTCGGTCCCCAGGTGTCTGAATTCCCTACTGGTATCAGCCCTACACACCTCTGCTGGGGGCTATTCCACGCATCACACTACCCTTTCCATGAAGAAGTACTTTCTCACATTTCCACTCAAGCAAAATACGCACTATAGATAAAAAGGAGGCATCATTACGTAGTGTGCGGTTATTTCTCCCGCTGCGGATATATCAGCCTGAGATATCAAACCCCCCCCACCCTCGCCCAGGGGGGGGGGGGCAATTTATGCTGGGTGAGGTGGTCCTGTCGACTGTCCAAAATCGGACGTTTAGGCCCAACTTCTGGTACGGCTGTCTGGATGGGTCCCCGAATGTATAGGACATGAGAGGGGGGTGCGGGGGGGGGTATGGCTGAGGTGGGAGACGAGAGAGTGTGTGTGTGGTGTGTGTGTTGTGTGTGTGGTGTGTGGTGTGTGTTGTGTGGTGGTGTGGTGTGTGTGTGTGTGTGTGTGTGTGTGTGTGGTGACATGCTCACTCCTTTGATAATAAACTGATAACACTGGGAATAGTTATATGAAATGAACTCCAGAAAGTACGAGCTCCGTATCCACCCTTACATGGATCACCTTGAGCGATTTCTGAGGGTTTTTCGCTTGTACATTGTTATTTAGCTGCCTACGCTCACGCATAAATTAGCCCGCGGTCAGAGGATCCAGGGCACATCAAGCTCTTTGTGGGCCGATTTGACCTTGGGCCGATATTGACCTTCGGCCCACCAGTTAGGGTTGTCAATGACTTCCCAAAAATACTGGACACAATGGTATACGGTGTGACGCACTCGACACACAACAACCCTCTCTCCGCTCCATGCGTGTTTCTCTCTCCTTGGCCCCACCCCCAGGCCCTTACCACCGCCTCCTGCATTGGCTGGCCATTACCTAGCGCAGCCCATCTCTCTCCCTGCTTCGGAAATCCCCGGGCCCCCCCAAGACCGGTCGGTCAACTGTGTCCAGAGAGGTAATACCGGACACATACATGTCTATAGAGGTAATCCGGTACAACCACACGTCCAGTATTCCTCTCATTTTTTTACTGGACATGTGTGTCCTTTATAAATTCAGGACCGCCCTGTTCAACACTGAACCTCCGGCAAACCCCCCACCAGTTGAAGAATCCTGGTTTATATCAAATATTTTGCATTTCTCAACAGTGTTAAAATCCACAACGTGTGCGAAGCTTCTTCGTGCACACAGTACCAGGGATCCAGTAAGTGTACTCCAGCACCAGGCACGATTGAAGGCATTTCAGCTGTAGAACCCATCTCACCCATCAACCTCCCCCCCCCCCCCCCCCCGGACAAGAAAAACATAACAGGACACTTGCAATTCTGCGCTCATTCTACTTCCTCCATAACATGCAAACAAATTAATAGGGATTTGTAAGAAACTGGTTTTGACCTCATGGATCTTAAAGTGTTAGAGTACAGTTGTGGTAATGCGGCTGAGACCGATATTACATCGGCTCCTGTGGGTTTTATTTTATTTGATCAGCCATAAGGTCAAACAGAGAGAGTCGTCTTCCCTCCCGTCCCAGTGGTTTTCCATCGCACAGAATTGCAGCGAGGGAAATTCACTGAGCGCAATCCCGGCGTATTCATTTTCTGCCGTGGAGTTAGTTTTTTTTTTTTTTGATTTCTTTGCCAGGATAGAACCTTTTTTTTAAACATGCAATGGGAGCACGAGAAATGTGGGTCATATATTGATATTTTGCGTCGGGAGCAACATAATGCCTGCCCTCCGGCTCGCGTGTGATCTGCCAAACACGCGTTCCCCCATCTGTCTTTATATGAAGCCATGAGCGTGCTCTGTACTGCATACACATGGACGGATCATTGGATCCCGTGCAGCAGGACTGGCCGACCTCATTCTCAAGGGCCACCAACAAGGTCAGGTTTTCAGATATACCCTGCTTCAGAACAGGGAGTGCAGTCAAAGACTGAGACATATTGAGCCACCTGTGCTAAAGCAGGGTATCCTGAAAACCTGACATGTTGGTGGCCCTGAGATGGAGTTGGCCGCCCGCGGCCCTACGCGTAGCACTTTGCTTAGGAAATATGGCTCTAACGCAGTGGATTTCTTGTATAACAAACATGTGGATGTAAGATTTTTGAGTGGCACCCCTGCCACACGTGGCACACCCGCCACTGCCAGCGTGAGACATCTGGTAGAGAAAACATTCCAGTGTCAAGTACGGTGGGATCAGTCAGGGGGATGGCCGAGGAGGGTTTTTAGAAATGGAGTCAGTGTGTTTGCATTAGCAGTTTAGAGTTACGTCTCAACTGCATAGAAATCCATTCGCCAGGGCAGCTTTCTTAATCTCCCGTCTGTGACACGAGCACGAGACCGGCGGAGTTTTGTGCTCATTTTGGCTGCTTAACGTCTTGCACCGATCCCGTAAGTCAGTATCTCCAGCGCTGGGGTCTGGATTCTTCATGTGTATAAACTCATTTTAAAAAGAAGGACTCGGCTCTTCAGAATGATAGGTTTGCAGGCTCTTGGAAGGGTTTTTCCCTATTACGCAGTTAGTAAAATGGACATTTGTTAATTCATACTTGCATCCTCTGTCTGGTGGGACAGACACCCTCAGACTAAGGAATATGGATTCCCAGACGCTCTATGAATTGACAACACTGACAATCTGCTCTTATGTGATATCAAACAATCAGCGGCTAAGGACAGTAAACCAACGGCCAATGTAACATGTGGTGGTTAAACCATCCAGGACCGATTTCCACAGCCGAGGAAGAACGTCACGCCATTATCTTCCAGTCAGTGACACAATGTTACTATACCATATCCATACCAGTTTCATCATCTACCTTCTGGCTGAAACCATAAAAATCGGACGTACAAGCGCCATTTCCTGCCGAGTTCCACCTCTCGTAGCCTCCCAGCCACAGGTGGGAGGAGAGGGCGACACCTGGGTCAGTGGACACCTAAACGTAGGCCATAAAAATCAACCCCACCCCCCCCCCCCCTATCAACAGTGATAAACTCAGATTGTTATAAATAAACGCCAGATTTTACTATAAAATTAGTACCGAATCCCTAACTAAGCCATAGGCTGTGGGGTGTAAGGAGGTTGCTCCCTGCCAGCAAGTAATTGCCATGGATGAGTACTTCTGCTGCCCACCGAGGGGTTCATTTTGCCTGTACGTTACCTAAAAATCAGCATTAGGGGGGTTCTGGCTTGTTCACCAACAGAAGGCCCTAGCGTATCTCATTTCCATCACTCACAGTTGTGCAATGTTTGGAGTCTGCTGGGCTGGCCGTTACCAAGAAGGATGCGTGTGCTTTATTTATTTCTCACTCGTAACAAGCTCTATCCTGGATCCTCTCTTACCTCTCCCATCGACTTTCTGCGTCTCTTCTGCGAACACCTCCTCCATCGACCCCTCTGTGGGGGTACCCCAGGGCTCTCCCTGGGACCTCTTTTCACTTTCACACTCTCTCTAGGACCTAATTACATCTCTTGGTTCAAATACCACCGCTATGCATGATGACACACATTTACTTTACGACCCTGACTTACACCTGCAGTGCAGACCAAAGTTTTGATGTTCTCTCTGCGATATCATATGGATGGCCCTCCGCCGACTAACTTAACATGGCAAAAACAGAGCTCCTCATACGCCTCCCAACCTGGCCCTACTACCTCCTTCCACATTACTGTTGGAAGGTCAGTCATACACCAGTACTTCAAGCACCTGCCTAGGGGTCCACTCGACTACTCTCTCACACATTCAAAAGTATCTAAAACCTGTTGGTTTTTTCCTGCCGCAATTATAACAAATCCGCCTTTCCCTGTTACTCATGACTAAAACTCGACACAGGCCCTAATTGCTCTCCACGTCTCGATTACTGCAACCTCCTGCGTCTGCCTTCCAGCCTCTCACCGTCTCCCGAGAATACTATCCTAACGCTGCTGCCAGAATCACTCTCTCTTTCCTAGATCTGCTCGTGTCTCCCCTCTGAAATCCACTCTCCTGGCTTTCCAATCAAATCCTGTATCTTCACACTCAATTCTCCTCCTCAACTTTAAGCTTTACATCTCTTCTGCCCTTCTTAATCTAGCCTAATTCTCGCATGCACCATCCCGAACTCTGTGCGCTCTTCTCTCTACCCCCTTTGTATCTAAAGCCCTCTCCCGCCTTAAACCTCACTGACCGCCCCGCACTCTGCGGAATGCCCTTCCCCTCAATACCCGACCTAGCATTTTCTCTATCCACCTTTAAGACCCACCTTAAAACACACTTCTTAAGAGAGCATATGAGTAGCTCCGTACTAATACTATACACCTTACATAAAGCTTGGCCCCTGGTGTAAAAAAATAAAGAATCTACAAATAAACCATGTTTAAACCCATTCCTACATCCTTACTTTAGTCATCAATCCACATGAAAATAGAGTGCAATACACATATTGCTTTGGGTAGCTTGGTCTCAAGTTGTAATCTATTTCAGCACATGTAGGTTATGGGGATAAAGGAATATGATCAGCGGAAACAGCTCTTTCATTCATCCCTCCCCACGGCCTCATCTGTGCCGTTCTGTATTCCTCCCATGACCGCCACTTCTTCTTCCCGTTCATCCGACTTTCGTCCCCTCCCTTCCCTTTAACGTATTTCTCTTTACCCTACTTAAATATATCTTATACTTACTACCATCCTTTTCCCCTTTCTCTCTACTTCCTGTGTTCCCGCCCTTCTGGCCCCAGTCTCGTCCTCTTTTCCTTCTTCTCTTCTTCCGCCCCGATACTCCTAGTGTTTCACTCCCATACGCCCCCTTGTAGTCCCCCCAAATTCCCTTTTCCGCGTTCAAACCTTCTTGTTGTTTCTTTCTAAGTTTAATGTACGTATGCTTCATAAATCCTGTACCTCAACTCTTCCTCCTTCTACTCCATCCCGTGACCCTCTCTTATTTCGGATTCAATTTGTTGCTTATCTTCTCGACCTTAATCACCCCATCCCCCTCTTTCTCCGTCCCCCCCCCCTGCGAGTCACATCCAACTATGTTTCATCTCCCCCCCCATCCCCCCCCAAAGCCCCACCCCCTATCCCCCCCCACTTTACATCCACTCTCCCGTCTCCTCCCAAAATCCACCACCCCACCACCTGCCACCCCCGCCCCTCTCCTTCTGAGCTTCCCGCCCATCTGCCTTTTTCCTTCCCACCCACTCCCCCTCCCCGTTTCGTCGACTTTCGTCTGGCCTTAACGCAAAACCCCTACACACGCAAAACAGGTCTCCCACCCTCCTCTATCCATCCCAGCCTACCTTTCCCCTCCCTCCTTCCCGTATCTAATCCCACAACGGCGTTCGCTCTATCTATTCCCATCCATCCCATGCAATTCCCTACCTCATTTCTTTCTTCTCTCGCCCTTCTACCTCCTTCCCTTCTTTACTTCCCGTACTTCACTTTTCTCGTCTATGCCTTCCTAATCGCCGTTAACGATACGCCCTTACCACCAATCCTCCTCCTTCCTTGCCTAATCTCCCCTACCGCACATTCTCCCGCCTAGTAATGGTATCTTGCCCATTTTACACACTGCTGTCCATTCGATGGTCATGTGCCCCACCGTTCCTCACCCATTCCCTTCCCCCTCTCCCGTCCTCCCATTAATATTACCCTCTCCCCCAATCCTCCCCTAAGCGACCTCTATCTCTGACCCACCCTCGCCACCTATTTTTAACTCCTTCACTCGTACTGCTATTTAGCGCCAATCTCGACTCCTTCCACTTCCGTCCCACACACTCCCCTTCTCCCACTAATCCTAACTTCCCCGTCCCCTCTATCCTCCATTTGCATCCCCTCCTCCCGAATGTCTCTCCACTATTTTCACTTCGCTCACCCTCTCCCTCTTTCAAACCCCATTATTACACGTCTTACTTGACCTGACTCCGCACCCCTGTCCACCCCAACAACTCCTCAGACGGGCATTTTGAGGCCTTTTCCATATGACGCTTCTAAGCTGCTGCTTAAGAAGTGGTTTCTCCTTTTGCAGCAAAGCTGTTAAACATTTTTTGAACTATTATATTATTACAGCAATAATGGTGTCCAGTCCCCTGTCCTATATCATTCCTAAAGGGGAGTGCTATATGGTCGCTTCTCCATTCGGAACGTGGGGACCAATACACAAGGCGCGAGGACTGTGCGAGCCATCGGGAAAACCATTACTCTGTCTCCTGGCAGCAAAACACGTGTTTACGATACATAGATAAGGTCATTGCATATCCTAAAAGCACATCCAAAAGTGCTTCCGGTTTCCTAGTTGTATTAGTAGTACACAGTGCTATGAAAGAATAGTCAGACACTGAACGGGACTATATTTTATAAAACTTGTTTTGCTTGGAAATTGTAAGTATTATTTCTCCTCGTCGTTATCACATTATTTGCTTTGCCTTTCGCTGATGACACTTAGTCAGGAACCTTGACGTTTGAATCAATATCTCATACAAAGATCAATAAGAGGTCGGAAAGTGCTTTGCGTCTTTGCGGTACAGGGCTCTCACTTTGCCCTGAAGGAGAAATTCCTTTATAGCACTAATACGCGTATAATACAACGGGGCGTATGATTAGGGGGGAGTTATAAAACACAAAAAGAATACTACAAAGAATATACACTATGGAAATATCCCGTGGCGGATCGCCGCGATGTCAGGCACAGCCACCCAGGGTGCCCATCGCACTGGGCACCACTTTTGGTTTAGTCATGTGAATGCTCGTTATATGTTGAAGAGGTGGGCACAAAGTTTTGGGGGGGTCACAGCTCTCGAGTCAGGGAAGGGTGTGCGGGTGCTTCAATTAATCCTATACAAGGGGGGCCAAATACTGTCCTCCAGGAGCACCAACAGTTCAAGTCATCCCTGTTCAGCCACAGGTGGCTCAATCAGGGGCTCAGTCAAAGACTGAGCCAACCTGTGCTGCAATGAAACAAAGACTGTTTGAGCCAGCTGTGCTGAAGCAGGGATATGCCGAGAATCTGACTGTTGGTGGCCCTTGAGGATTGGAGTTGAGCGCCCCCTGCTGAGATACCTGACTTGATGCGACTGTCCATGTAAGAAGTGGTAGCGAAGAGATTATCGCGACGAGGCAGCACGCCCGTCACCCGCGAGGGGACCGATTCCCCACCAACATCCAGGATAACGGAAAGGATTATAGCCAAGTCACCTCCGCGGTTTGTATTCCTTCATTACGTCTCTGATAACTGGTTATTGTAGCCTCCGGCGTTGGGGGGTTGGGATATGTTTGGATGTTCTGATATTCCGGGTTCCCTGCCGCTGAATCCCCGGATATTCTGCGCTCTCGGTAAGTAAGGAGGCTGGCGAACGCCCTCCCTGCTAACAAGTCGCACAAATGTACCCGCACACCCCCACGGCTGCTCCTGGGGTTACAGGTCAGTGTGCTGGGAAGCACAAATTGCTGAGGAGATAAAAACACGCGGGAAAATAGCTATGTACTTCTTTTTCTGCCCGCCGTGTCCTTTACCTTAAGCTTCCGTGGCGAGCGGAGTCAGAGCTTCGGAACATGCTTTAATGACAATGAGAACAGTTCTGTTTAATTGGCTAATTTAGTACAATATTGCAGCTTCCCAACAGTCCTCCAAGGAAGAGGCCTAGCGCGTGTCTGAAGTGGGGGGAATAGGTGTCTGAGTGGGAGGAATAGCGCTGTATGAGGGGGAGGAACCAGCGCTGTCTGAGTGGGGAGAACAGCGCTGTCTTGAGTGGGGAGAAAATAGCGCTGTCTGAGTGGGGAGGAATAGCGTGTCTGAGTGGGGAGGAATAAGCGCTGCCTGAGGGGAGGAATAGCGCGTCTGAGATGGGGAGGAACAGCGGGCTGGAGGCTGTCTGAGTGGGGATGGAACAGCGCTGTCATGAGTGGGGGAACAGACGCTGTCTGAGTGGGGAGGAACAGCGCTGTTTGAGTGGGGAGGAATGGGAGGAACAGCGCTGCCTGAGTGGGGAGGAATAGCGCTGCTGGATGGGCCGAGGAACAGCGCTGTACTGGAGTGGGGAAAGGAACTAGCGCTGTGAGTGGGGAGGAATAGCGCTGTCTGAGTGGGGAGGAATAGCGCGATCTGAGTGGGGTAGGGGCGGAGGAAAAGCGGAGTATGGAGTGGGGAGGAATAGCGCGCCTGATGGGGAGGAATAGTGCTGTCTGAGTGGGGAGGAATAGCGCGTCTGAGTGGGAGGAAGCGCCTCCTTACATATAGAAAAGGGCTATAGAACTCCCTCCTCCCACGCTTACCTCCTACTATTCCTCCAACGCTTGACCTTCCACCCTCCACCTCCCACCGCTTACCTCCCACTTTACCTCCTTATCCCCACCGCTTTTACCTCCCTTCTACCCCCTCCCCACGCGACTTTACCTCCTCTCCCCCCTCCCCCCCTCTTTACCTCCTTCCCCCCCCCTCCCCACCACTTACCTCTACTCCGCCCCAGGTTACAGGCTCTATTCTGTGGGGGCAAGTCCAGTCCTAAGGGCCACAAACAGGCCAGGTTTTCAGGATCTCAGCTCAGCACCGGTGGGCAGTCTTATTTGAGGCCACCTGTGCTGAAGAAGGGATATCCTAAAAACTGTTGGGGGCCCCTGAAGACTGAAGTTTCCCACACCTGTTCTATTCAGTTGGGGGGGGGGGGGGAGGAATGTGTGTTGCCCCAAATGGTGCGAGCGTTCCTGGATCATAGCCCAGCGGGGTGGCGAGGAATTCACTATACTGTATATCCGCTTTCTAATGACATTGCAAGAAAATGGCGTTTATCGTAAATATTTCTTCCATGATCAGTGCTGACCTATTTAAGGCATTTAAACGCATACCGTCTACGTTCGTTAAAGCGATGGTACGGCATAATGATTATCAAGTATCGCACCGATTCGCAGTCTTGTCCGCTTGTCCAGCCATTTTCAACTGGAGGAGATGGTTTCTGCACTGGGCGGCGGTCTCCTCAGGTCGCGGCCGGTAGATTACACTATAACCACCTACAACAGAGGCGGTCTCCGTGTTATCCCCAACAGGTAGAATTTCCTCTGGGATCCATAACAATTCTGTTCCAACCCACCCCCTCCTGTAGGGCCCAGTAGTATCAGCTCCAGTGAGGTCAGCGCGTTGAACGCACATCAGATGCCATTTGCTTTATGAACACACGCCACAAACTGCATCTGATGCCACAAACATTTTCAATGATGCAATTGATTCTAAAGGGAGCATACGGACAATTCCTATGTATCAATTCAATGCTACAAAGTCATTTCCGGACCCCAAGAGAACCCCCAAGTCTGCGGTGTCGCTCCACATTCCTGAGATCCGCACAACACAGTGAAACCATTGGAAACATAGAACCATGTTGGTGTCAATTGAGTATGTACACTTCCAAACACACACACACAACACACACACACACACACAACACACACACACACACACAACACACACACACACACACACACAACACACACACACACACACACACACACACACACACACACACACACCATTATTTACCAGCAACCGAATATTACAATAATGCACATGTGTAAATGTGATGTCCTCATGACTTGGGCAGGAACACGCTTCCTGCCGCTTTGCACCCACCCTTCTTTCTGCCATGTTTAAACCAAATGGAGAGAAAAACATTTTCTGTCGCTCTGTATACAAAAAAACAACAGCAGATCGTCACTGCCGCACATCCACTTCTTGTCGTCATAGCAACTGAAATTCTCGCATTTTACTCCACCGGTCCAGCCTCCCCTTCCTCTGCTCTCCCCCCTCTCCATGATTCAGTGGCAGGGAAGGGGCATGGCTGCACATGCCGGGAATGGCTCATGGCAATAACAGCTGATTTGGGGGGCCCCTGCCCACACCAGGAACGGGTGGGAAAGTGGTGTTTATTAGTTTAGTTAAAGCAGAAATCCCTTTGTGTTATTTTTAGAGTGCTAGGTTTTGGGCAGAGGGTTTATGGGGCTGAGCGGTGCTCATTTCAGCGATGGAGGCCTCCTGAGATACTTGCCTCCATAGGGGGTGCTGGTAACTGCTCTGGCTGGACTGTGTGGGGCTTCCAAAATGGCGGATTTAAAGCTCCCGCGCTCTGCCGGCCAATAGGAAACTGTGACCTCATCCCTTGCAGCTTCCTATTGGCCTGCGTGACCGGGACAATTAAGCCTGCGGAGCTGCTACCGGCATCACCTACAGAGGCAAGTATTTGGGGGAGCAGGGTGTCCCCAGAGCCGAAATTAACGTGGTTCCGCTCCAGAGACCCCTTGCTTACTGCCCGAAGGCCGCGATTATAGTGGTGGCGCGCAATGCCGTAACAAACTAATGCAGACCAATGAAGATGCACAAAGTGCGTGCGACCAAGCGCTACGAGGCAACAGGCTGCAGAGGGGACAAATGAAATAGATTTTGCAACGCGACGGTCGCGTCACGTGAGCAGTTCAGCCAATGAGGGTGAACCAGCCGGGTGATGCATCCGCACCGTCTCCAGCGCAGTGCATGTGTCACGCGAGTGAGAGGCGCGCCCGCCGCCCCACTATAATCGCGGCCCAAGGGAGAATCTGCTCCTTGTAAACCAGGATAATTGTCGCTTATCCGACGCATCGGCACCGTCTCCTTGAAACCGACGTGGCGGCTTTGCAATATTGGTTTACGGAGCACACATTTTTACACTGAGGGCGACAAGTCTCCCGTCTGCAAACTGTTGCATAAAATAACTGCACTTATCAAGGAACATTAGGCTTATTGCGTTAGACTTTGTTAATTAGCCCCAACTAGAAACGGGAGAATTCCTCCGCCATTTCTTTTTTCACAAATTTGCATACATTTGGGGGGGGGGGGGGGGGTTTGTGAAATTTTTGCAGACGTTTATATTGCTCGAAAATGAGCAAACTTATGGCAGAATGTTACCAATGTTGCCAGAATTGGATGGAAATGGCCAGGTGACCTTTCACCTTGGCTTTGATTGGCTGGCGATTTTTAGGCCTGGATTGCCGTGTTATGCAAAAATTGTCATGGGAAAAAAAAAAGGGGGGGCAATTTGGCCACCTTCCCATCTTAGGATCATGTGTTAGAGCAGGGGTGCTAAACGCCGGTCCTCAAGCCCCCCCCAAACAGGTCAGGTTTTAGGATATCCCAGTTTCAGCACAGGTGGCTCAATCAGACAGCCACCTGTGTGAACGGGATATCCTGAAAAACCTGACCGTTTGGGGGGGCTTGAGGACCGGCGGTGAGCCCCCCTGTGTTTTGGCCATGTTTGGGAAGCAGTGCTGAGCTGTAATCACTTTATTGGTCTATACACGGGGGGAGGGGGGGTAAGGGAAAGGGGAACCCTCGCTCAGCTTATATACGAACCGTTGTATGTTGAGGGCGTGTTGCTAAACTGGGATAAGGATTTATGGCAACCAAGGAGAACAAGATCCCTGGTAGGGAAGCATTCAAACGTCCATAGGTCATGGCACCAGTGAAATGAGCAATGAAAAAGTTAATACTTAAATTTTAATGATAATTATTTAAAATGGGTTATGAATTTGAACGTGTGGTGGTGATCTACACATAGTGTGTAGTGATGGAATAGAAATGATAAAAGTCCACTGTCTTCCTGATCTTCTATATACAGCTCAACCCCGTTACAGCGCGATCCGCTACAACGCGGATCTGCTTATAACACGGTCTGAGCGTGGCTCCTGATTTAAATTTTTTTTTTGTTTTTTGTAAACATTCAATACTTTATTGCTAACAGACACATACACCCCTACACCATGTGGGAATTGAACATGAATACATTTGATATAATACACGTACAGGAATCGAAACCCAGTTCCTTTCATATGCTAGTACTAATGCCCAACCTGCTACACCACAGGATTGGTGAGATAAAACAGAGCCTATAAATATACTTAACATCTATTCTACAGCACAGTGCAGTAGACTGCACTGTGTACTATTATGTTAAGTTTGTTTTTAGAGTCTGTGACATCACACAAGCTTGCAGGTAGAGAATTGGTACTAGCATATTAAAGGTCCTGGGTTTGATTCCTGTATAGGTGTAATTTATAAATGAATTATTTTATATAATAATTTATAAAATAAATTAATTTATACATTATAATTAAAATAATGTAATAAATTTATAATTGATCACACCAATCCTGTGGCATAGGAGGTAGGGAACTGGTACTAGCATATGAAAGGTCCTGGGTTCGATTCCTGCATGTGTATTATATCAAATGTATTCATGTTCAACTCCCACATGGTGTAGGGGTGTGTGTTCGTTAGCAATAAAGCATTGAATGTTTAAAATAAAAAAAACATGATGTAGGGGTGTGTGTGTCTTGACCCTCCTCCGTGCTCGAACGTCTACGTAAGTGCCGCGCGCGTGGACACAGCGAGAGCTGCAGATGCCGGTAAGTCCTCGCGTGGTAACATTTTATAGCACAATCCCGGTTATAACACGGTCTCATTCTGTGGCCCCGAGGACCGCGTTATCACAGGGTTCAGCTGTATGTGTAGAGGAGTGATGGAGCGGCCTGTAGGCAAAGTCAGAGATGAGGCCACACATGCTTTTTTGGGTAAACCATAATAATAAGTGGTTTTATTCTTCACACAAACAACTAAATATTAGATGGCCCTCTCTAACTGGGGCGCCAGCTAAGCTGGTTACCAGCCCCAAACATATAAAGGCAATAGTACCAAGACCAGGGAACAATATAGAAAGTCTTATCTGTGTGTTCTGGTCCGGCATCTCCGATTTCTCCAGGCACTTTAAGATGCAGGTGGTGACATTCTGCTATTCCCAGTACATCTTTTGTCCTATCCATGTAGGCTTCTCTGCTTTGTGGGGCTTTTGGTTCCCCACTGTTGCCAGGCAAAATCCTATTGTCAACAAGCCTGGATCCTGGCAGGCGGAACCTCTGTTATCTGTGATCCTCTCACAGAGTCACCAACAGGTACACTGAAAAGCAGCTACTTCCTGCCTTTTATCCCCTGTTCAATCAAGAGTTTTACTCATCACCTGCAGGAATCCCGATACCTAGTTCAGTCTCCTGCTGCTTGCAAAGGGAGTTAACCTCTTCACTCCCTTACAAGGGCCAATAGAGAAATCAAGTGCCAACAATAGATATATATGTCTCCAGTGGATGTAAAGGACCTTTAATAGGGTACTCCACTTGCACGGATCTATGTTAGCACAAGGTCACTATACCTTTATGGACCATTCACTTGCATGGGCTGCAAGGCTCAGCTCTGCTTAGTGTTGTGGTTTTCAACCTTTTTCTGTTTAAGGAACCCTATAACTATATTGTGAAATTCTGTGGAACCCCAACCCTCTCTCATAGCGCGTCTGAGATCAGATGCATTGTAAGGAACCCCAACCCTCTCGAATAGCGTGTCTGAGATCAGATGCATTGTAAGGCACCCAACCCTCTCTAATAGCACATCTGAGATCAGATGCATTGTAAGGAACCCCAACCCTCTCTAATAGCACGTCTGAGATCAGATGCATTGCAAGGAACCCCAACCCTCTCTAATAGCGTGTCTGAGATCAGATGCATTGTAAGGAACCCCAACCCTCTCTAATAGCGCGTCTGAGATCAGATGCATTGCAAGGAACCCCAACCCTCTCTAATAGCGTGTCTGAAATCAGATACATTGTAAGAAACCCCAACCCTCTCTAATAGCGCGTCTGAGATCAGATGCATTGTAAATTCGTCTGTATGTTGAACAATTTTCAAATGACCTAAAAAATAGGAACCCCTGTTAAACACTGGCTTAGTGACTCTGGCCATTGGTGAGCTGCTTGTGTGAGAAGAGAGATACATTCGCCGTCGGATACATATTGTAGTGCGAGAATGTGCCAGACTAATGAATACCGTGGGTGTTTAGGGGGGCTGGCAACCAGATAATAATACCACTTCGAAGTATAAATACTTAAAATAGGACGGTTAAACTGGCAGGCTGCATCCTCCACTGGAGTCAGACTTCTTTATTTGTGATATTTAAACACAGGCCGCATCTGAGAGGCTGAAACATTCAAAGACATCAATAATAACATTACTTTTGCTTCTCTTGCAACAGCACCAATCTGTACACTTCCCCCTTTATTTCACACGGTGTGTTTAGTATAACAGCCCTGAGGAAGAGGAGGGGAAAGAATGCGAATATTAGTAGGAATTACAATACACTACAGCCTCTGTGATACGCTGTGATACTCTGTGATACTCTGTGATACTCTGTGATACGCTGTGATACGCTGTGATACTCTGTGATACTCTGTGATACTTCTAGAGACAGATCTGATAACCTCTGAATAGATAACGAACAATATTTTCTCTGAGCTTAACCGGTATCCACAAAGTGAACAATATGCAAAAACAACAGCCCAGTACCCATATAATTCCTCTCCCACAATCCCCCCACAATAATAACCACTCCTGCTACATACACAATGCAACACACACACACACACACAACATGCAACACGCATACAAAATGCAAGGCATACAACATGCAACACACACGCAAAATGCAAGACATACAAAATGCAACACACACACAAAATGCAAGACATACAAAATGCAACACACACACAAAATGCAACACACACACACAAAATGCAAGACATATGAAGCACCTATTCCCACACCCTAAGTGAGATCACCCGGCTACCTGGTGTTTAAGGTGCAGTGCATACCTGTGAGGCTGGAACAGGAGGGTCTGAGTGCTCCGCGATGGTGTGGGGAGACATCAGGACAGGTTTTCAGGATGGTTCATCTCTGGTTACAGCGCCTCCAGCCAGCGAGGATTCTGAGATGACCAGGATGGTCCATGCTGGCAACTTCTTAGTGACCCAGACAGTTAACCACAGATATTTAACTGAGGTGTATTGTCCTTACACAGAAAGTCACAGCATTCCAGCTCTGGCACACACCGGCAAAGGAGAGGGGGGGAGGGAGAGAGATACAGGAGGCCCGCAGAAGCTGGGGAGAGCTAAGGCCTGGCGTCTGCAGGGGGGGCCCGGCAGCCGGATGCAGGAGTTGGGCCGGGTCCTGGGAATCCCCCCCCCCTGTTGGTAGCTCCTCCCCTCAAACTTCCCCCCAAATAACATATGGAGAAACACCTTTGCTCAAAAAGGAGCACACCTTAGATACTGGGAAGATATGCTAATGGGATATGCAAAGTATATTTAAATGACTCACACCCCCACACCTCCTAAATTCTTCCGTAAGACCTATACTGATAAGCCTACGGCCCCTAGTTTTGGGCCCAACCGGATCAGAACCCCACAGCCTCCGGATAGGTTCCCTGTCCCACGGTGGACACCCTCCCTGGCTTCGTTCCCATACTTTGCATATCCTATTAGCATATCTCTCAGGTGGGCTGCTTTTTGTGCACAAGGCACATTGAACTGGCAACCAGGGGGTGGACGGGGTCAGCTGTGAAAGGAAGCCAGGAGAGTGTGGCTATGATTAGCCACAGGTGTGGGCCGCAGAGATCTGAAGTATGCTGCGGAAGGGGAGCTAGCCATCATCCGAGCGCAAGGCTTGAGCTGCTGCCTGTATAGCAGAGGTTGGTTCAGACCCTATAGGGCCTGACACTTAAGCTTGGCAGTAAAGGTCTTATGGAAATCATTTAGGGGATGTGAGTAATTTAATTATACTTTGCATATCTCCCAGGTGTCTAAGGTGGGCTTCTTTTTGAGCAAAGGTGTCTCTCCGTATGTTGTTTGGGGGGAAATATATAGTGCTTGGGACTGTACTTAAACAAGTTATACTAATGCAAGGGCCGTTTCGGCTGAAAAGCACTTAACACTGTCGGTGAGCTTCAGAGAGAACTATTAGCACTTAATGAGACATTAACTTAAATTATAACCTTGTTAAGTCAATAACGGAGCTTTGTGAATCTGGACCCTAGTCTCAAGAGATAGATCAAAGATGGCTGCCTTTGGATTACTGCACAGAAGATACAAAGCCACAACGGATAACTACTTTGTAATGCTTAAGAGTTTTAAGCGCTACATACAAACCCAGAAACCATTGAAGGAAGAAGAGAAGCAGCAAAGACATACATGCAACATAGGTATCGATCAACACAACACTTTTAGGCAACGGTGTGCATCAGGGAGAAGGAGCGGCTCAGTGAGTAAAGACACTGACTGGCACTGAGTGTGAAGCAGGGGAACCTGGGAGAAGAAGCGGCTCAGTGAGTAAAGACACTGACTGGCACTGAGTGTGAAGCAGGGGAACCTGGGAGAAGGAGCGGCTCAGTGAGTAAAGACACTGACTGGCACTGAGTGTGAAGCAGGGGAACCTGGGAGAAGGAGCAGCTCAGTGAGTAAAGACACTGACTGGCACTGAGTGTGAAGCAGGGGAACCTGGGAGAAGGAGCGGCTCAGTGAGTAAAGACACTGACTGGCACTGAGTGTGAAGCAGGGGAACCCGGGAGAAGGAGCGGCTCAGTGAGTACAGACACTGACTCTTGCACGGAGTTTTGGGGTTGAGTGGAACCTGGTTCAATTCCTGCTGCCGGCTCCTTGTGACTTTGGGCACGTCATATTATCTCCCTGTGCCTCAGGCACCAAAAACATAGATTGTAAGCTCCACGGGGCAGGGACCTGTGCCGGCAAAATGTGTCTGTAAAGTGCTACGTAAAACTAGCAGCGCTATACAAGAACATGCTGTTATTATTATTATTATTATTATACACACTAATCGTTTCACTTTTATGAAAAAGTATTAAAAATAATGTGTGGGGGTATAAACTACTATTCTTTATTGAATAGATAAAAACATTGATACACATTTCTTGTTTACTTTAAATTAGGAGCTAAATAACTTTGAAAGCCTGCCCTGCATTTTCTGTGGACCTCTATGCTACTTCTGAAAGTGTTCACTAGGAAGATAAAGAGGTAATTGATGACGTTGTCAAAGTCAAAGTATATAACACTACATATAAATACAGTATATGGTAACACGGTACAAGAAACCAACATAGTGTCCTGCATAGCACAAGGACATCCCAGGGGCTTCATTATACTGCTGTGATCTAACACCTTAATTATACAAGTAGGTTGTTTTTATTACAGAAGACGTTGATTGGATGCTGTGGATCCATTGAAGCACACAACAGGCTGCGCATTATAAGAATCTACTTCCAGGAAGGCTGCAGATGTGCTGGGCCTTGGCCACTGCTCTTACGCAGGCTCATATAGGCAGAGATGGGACAGCTGGAGCGTCCTGGGTCCTGAGATGTGTTTCTTTGGAGAATGCTGAGCTGGGAGTAAGCCGGCATTGTGGTGGCGGCGGCAGAGAGCAGACACAGTCAGAACTCAAAGCTGCAGTGATGGTGCCTCTAAAATAATAATGAGCTCCTCTCTCCTGCCATCTCTCCCCTTGCATCAAACGTCCTCGTTGTCATAGGCTCACTTGATGGACAAGCACGGTCAGAGGCCCATGACATGGAAAAACCTAATAGATGTTAATGGCAGGAAGCTATTACACATTTATGTTTATAATGGAAATCCGGAAACAGCAGCCCGAGCCTCTGCACTTTGTTGGGTAAATTGGAAGACCTTGCCAAGGCTGGGATAGCTGGGGTCCTTGTGTGGGCCCACAGAACGTGAGTTCCGTGAGTGTTCTCTTGGGGGTGTGACTGCAGTTCTGGCAAGTTCTGGTACCTCTTCTATGGTTCAGTGAGCACTGAATATGCTGCTAATCACCGCTATGCCAGGATATGTTACACTATTTGAGACATCCATACTGACATCAAGATTATTTATCTGCTTACCTTGATGCAAACCAATCGCTTTGTGACAATTACTCTCATATAGTTACAAAACAGATGGTTTCCCTATACCTATCTGTATACTGACATTGTTTCAATATACCTCTTGTATCCCACCACCGGGGATGTGTAGCCATTGACACTGCGTGTGTATATGTTGCACTTAGTGAGTCTATGTGGTTAATAAAATGTACATTTTTTTTAATGGTTTTTAAACATTTTGTTGTGACCACATACTGCAGTTTGTGGCTCAGTCCTAACAGACAGATCTCTGATATATAGCCCAGGTGTATTAACACCAATTAAAACCAGCATTATTTGATGACTATCTGTCTGCTTTACTGTATTTGGAATATTTTGGGCAGATATGGGGAATCTTTTTCGATTCCTCTTGGATCACCGAGTAAATATAAGTTCTGGTCGTCAACAAGTTTTTCAAAGGTGCTGGATCAGAAAATATTTTGGCGCAGAAGGGCGCTCATCTTATTGTATTTACATTTGTGATACATTAAACATGATTATATTTAAACATTTCTGCAAGTATTTATAACATCTGTACCGTATACATGCGCATTATTTTATATTACAAGCAAAATTCAGTGTGAGACACAGCATCTATTATAGAGGCGTAAAGCCACGGCTATGAAATTACTAGGGGCCGACAGACCACGGGCCACATCCACGCCCTTTGTGGGGTGGATTTGGCCTGCAGAGCCCTGTCATAGAGGTTATCTACCTTATCAGCAGTTTACCTGGGTTATATTCCTAGGCATTAAAGATGATTTGTATAGAAGACTAGGGATTTTATTAGCTGTACATTTCTATGTCCCACTAACCATAGTAGTACTCTTACCCACATGGGATAATATGACACATTCGTTGTCAGTTGCGCAAATGTGAGATTCTCAAGTGGAAAATACGTGGTCATTAGATGTGTCAAACTCTTCCTGTGGGTGACACGCTGCACCTACATTCCCTTATACAGCCGTGTGACGGGCCACGCTTAACGAGAAGTAAAGTGCATGCCTGGAAACCGGACAGCCTGGGGGTTCAGGAACTGGCTCGTCACCAAACTAAATAGGCAATAAACTTTATTTGGGGGGGCAGGGATTCATTGTAACGGCATTCTTCTGCTGCGCACAGTGCTGTATACATTGACATCAGTTACAGTATATTAATAATACATGACAATGGCTATTGTTGAGTCATTCTCAATTTGCCGGTTGGAAATAAAGCCAGAGGCATCAGCACTTCACCCACCCCTCTTTCCGGGGGCATTTCACCCACCCCTCTTTCCGGGGGCATTTCACCCACTCCTCTTTCCGGGGGCATTTCACCCACCCCTCTTTCCGGGGGCACTTCACCCACCCCTCTTTCCGGGGGCATTTCACCCACCCCTCTTTCCGGGGGCATTTTCACCCACCCCTCTTTCCGGGGGCATTTCTTATTTCGCCATCATTATTTCCCACTAGTTTTATGCGTGCTTCTCTTACCGCACCTCGTGTGAATTGGACAGATAACACTGCTCACAGCGGCAGCACGCAAACAAGAAGGTAACAAACGCAAAACAAACGTATACTTAACTAGCTCAATCATTTATGCTATGTTTACTGTCCTCTTCATTTAGAAATATATTATATATATATATATATATATATATATATATATATAATATATATTATATAAACATAAACTAGGTGCTCACATATTACTTAAACAAAATCTATTTATTAACTACATGCTCAACACTTCAGTTCTATTCCAGGACCTTTCTCATGTGAGTAACTTGTTTAATTTATTATAGATTCATCCTTATTTGTTCTAGTTGCACCACGTTGGCTAACAGTTGCGGATATATAATATATATATATAATTGTATATATATATATATATATATATATCTTCAGCCCTGGTCTCCCCACTGCTGGAGGAAGCCCCCCGATGATCTCCCAGGTCCTGCGGTTACAGCTTCTCTTCTCCACGTCGCTCACACACAAGTTCTCATCCCATCCTCCCATCTCACTTTTGGTCGTCGTTTTGGTCTTTTAATCTCTCTTGGAATCCAGTTGCGTTCCATCTCTGTCATTTCTTCTTGCTACAGTATATGTCCAACCAAACCGCCATTTTAATTTTTAACCCCTTGCGATGAAATCACAGACTTGTGTTTGATTTCGCACCCATTTATTATTTTCCCTGTCCCTTCAGGTGATACCCAGCGTGCATCTCTCCATACTTCTTTGCGTTGCCAGAAGCTTCTGAATTTAGGGTCCGAGTTTCACATCCATACCTGAGCACAGGCATTCTCGAGGCACTGCGGAAGATCCCCTTGAAATATTGTCGTCTTTTTTTCCCATATGCCTCCATTTCATCTTCATTCTCCGATGGATTTCATTCAAAAGGCTCCCAGCCATTGTTATTTGCCGCCCAAGGTAGACATAGTCTTCCTCTCCTAATTCCATTTGGTCTTTGCAGACTTGACACGTTTGTTGAACATCACTTGGTCTCGCTAAGATTCATATGGAGGCCACCTTTTTACTCACTTCGGCGAGTTCTAGAATTCGTTGCTGGAGGTCTCCTGGACTTGGGCAAAAATAACAAAATACTGAGAAAGGAGACCACCCTCCATCTCAATGTTAAACGAGCGTTGCTGTTTGGGGGGTAGGGTTCTCTGAAGAAAAAACATGTAATACTTCTCATTTTGATAATGAATACCATTGTTAGACTGCCAGATTTCACCATTAATGCAAGGGACTTCTTTAGGCTCTGTAGTACAGTACTAATGTAGAATATATTACTTATAAGTGGAGCATTTTAAATAATCATGAGCAGCATTTAAGCTGAATGATTCAATTAAAATGGGATATGATAATTAGTATTTCTATCTTATAGGATATGAACACATAACTTGAGTTTAATGATTAAATTGATAATAATAATAATAATAATAATAGGCATAACCTAATTTATGCCAACCTAAGGAAGACTCGTAATTATGCGGTCTGCGTATTAAGGAAAAACTGGTGCATTTCCAGGGCAAACATTTGCACCAGATATTAAAAAGAAAAAAAAATATCAGACCAAGAAATATCCTGCATGTGTGTTTAAAATAAAAAAAAAAAGTCAGTTCTGTACTATGAGAAAATACTTGTAGCGTTTAAAAAAAAAACCTCTAATCACATTTTTATGTATTGTAATGTAACAAGCATTTCTTGTTTCTATAGCAACCATTTACAAAGTCACATCTCTTAACTCCCTTTTCCCGTGCATGGTCCTTGGCCCACCAACAGATCACCATCACAAGCCGGAGATCCCTCTTCCATGTATTAAAGCTGCACACCAAGCTATATCCGGTTTTTTTTTTTAATTATAAATCAGTTCTGTATTATGAGAAAATACTTGTAGCATTAAAAAATAAAAAACTGAAATTTTTAATGTATTTATAATGTAACAAACTTTTTTGTTTCTATAGCAAACATTTACAAAGTCACATCCTCTTCCTCTTCTGAACCAGGCTCTGGCACACTCCTTTTTGAGCCCTGCCCTCTCTCTAGCAGTGCACCAATTGTATCTAGTGACTGCCTGGTCACATGATCTTCCCCACAGAACTTTGCATCTTTGGTCCTCTTCTGCTGCACTGACAGCCATTTAGTGAACCCCCGAACCGAATCTTCGCCGATCAATCACAGGAGAACGGATTGATTAGCAACTTGGCTAATTACTTATCATTGTGTGGATTGTATTGATGCACATATTTAAGGGGGAAAAATAAGATTTAAAAAAAACAACAACTTGGACTGCATCTTTAATATATTTTTTTCTTTGATAAGTCGGGTGTCGTTTATCTGTACCAAGAAAACATTGTTGCATAACCGCCAATATTTGTCGATGTTACTAAGCCGTAGTAAAGTTGTACTGATTTCCTATAATGTATTTCACTGCATTTTACTGTTTTCATATATTGTCATAAAAATATTCACACCGATCAGAATGGTTTATCAAGTTACTCAAACGATTCGGCTCGTAAATAACAACTAATACAGGATAGACGGGACTTGTAAATATTTACAAACATGAAATCATTTGTGAAATATTGTTATTACGTTGTGTGTGTGTGTGTGGTAAATAAAGAGCAGATCTGATGCACAGTATACAAATAATCTGAGTAGGCGTTCACAGACTGACTTGTGCTGCTTGTGTGTCGCAGAACTAACAGTGGAGGGAGAGAGAGTGTGAGAGACTGGGAGAGAGAGAGAGAGAGAGAGAGAGAGACACACACAGAGAGAGAGAGAGACACACAGAGAGAGAGAGAGAGACACACACACAGAGAGACAGACACACACAGAGAGACAGACACACGCAGAGAGAGACAGACACTGAGAGAGAGAGACAGACACTGAGAGAGAGAGAGACAGACACTGAGAGAGAGAGAGACACAGAGAGAGCGGGAGACTGTGTGAGAGAGATTTGACTCAAAGCCAGGATCGATGAAGTCTCAGCACTGCATGATAATGATCATTAAAAGATTCTATCTGGACAACCAAAATTGTCGTCCCAATACGATTCTTTATTGATCGCTATCATACAGGGCTGAGATGTCTTCATCGATCCTGCATTGTTGTGACGCGTATAATTTATTTCTTTTTATGCTCGTGCACTTTCTTTATTTTTTTTGCGGTGCGCCCACTATCCACAGTTGTGCTTGTTGTTATAATTATAACTGCGTTAGAGACCCGTTCTTGCCCGTGAAAGGGGGGGTGGAGGGACAAGTGGACAGGAGGAAGGGGGAGAGGGGAGGGAGGGGAGGTACAGTGGCATGATGGAGAGGAGGGGGGGTGAGGGACAGCGGGAAGGGATGTGGGCGTGGACAAGTATGGATGGGAAGGGAGGACAGTGGACGGGAGGGGGGGGAGGGAACCATTTCCCGTATTCGTGTCTATGGTTGGAGGGCCCATTCCAGAGGATTTTCGTGGTGAGGGACAGTGGACATGTGGAGGGGTGGGACAGTGACATTAGGGGGGGACAGTGTACATAGGGGGGGACATTGGACAGGAGGGGGGGACCGTAGGGGGTGACGTGGACAGGAGGGGGGGACCGTGGACAGGAGGGGGGTGACAGTGTACAGGAGGGGGGGGACGTGGACAGGAGGGGGGGGACAGTGGACAGGAGGGGGACCGTGGACAGGAGGGGGGGGTACAGTGGACTGGAGAGGGGGGGGACCAGTGGACGGGAGGGGGGGGACAGTGGACCGGAGGGGGGGGCAGTGGGACAGGAGGGGGGGCATGGACAGAGGCTCGGGGCAGTGGACAGGAGGGGGGGGACGTGGACAGGAGTGGGGGTGGGTTGCTTACAATTTGTCCGTGCCCGCCTCTCCAACCCCCCTGTATGTTTGTCTTCTCTCTCTTCCCCCTCTCTCCACGCCGCTCCCCCCCCCCCATGGTAGCAGGCGGTCAGGGTTTTCTGGGTTGAGAGCAGTGAGGGTTAGGTGCAAATCTCTCAGAGCAGTGAGGGTTAGGTGCTGGCAAGCGTTCCCAAAGCTCAGTGAGTGAGTGGTGGGAGAGTGTGTCAGTGGTGTAGGTCAGTGAGGGGTGGGACAGTGTGGCAGTGGTGTTGGCCGCAGACCAATGAGAGTTGTGCGGGGGCGGACCGCAGACCAATGAGAGGTGTGCGGGGGCGGGCATGGCCTGAGGCGGAGTGACAGGCCAAAGGTGCAATCAGATTGTCCGTAGGGACACAGGAAGATGCAGACAGGCATACAGTGCTTTCACTAATATATAATAGATATGTGTATATGATACATTGTTTCCCTTACATGTGTCTCTTCCTCTGGAACGCAGGTTTTCTCAGTGCAGTGGAGACCCTAGATGTGCTCGCCCCTGACCGGGTCAGAGCAGCAGTTTGCAACTGAAACTGAACAAAACTAAACATCGTCCATGGATTGGCCCCCTCACTCAGCTCGGACTCGCAGTGACGCCTGTGACTGGTAAATGTGGCTGCATTCATGAATGAAATCCCCACTGAAAGTTGTGTTATGACGCTGACAGCGACAAAATCCTAAGCAGGCACGTCCCGAGGAGAAAATCTAATTGCAAAGTCTTTGTGGCCAGGTGATAAATACCTTGTATGGTGTTCCTTGTATACTCTGTGTCTGTAACTGTTAAATCATATGAGTGTGTATGTTAAAGTAACTATTGTACTGATACTGTAAGTTACTAACATAGGAGACACATCGCGATACACAACACTACACAACACTACTAGCATTGGTACTCACCTAATATAGCGCTCTGAACTCTATTTACCTATCTTTCTGATTTATAAACATTTCTGTCTAATTATTCATCTACCTATCATTTATCTATCAAAGTTTGTATCTATCTATATATTATATATCTAAATTGATCTATCAACGTTTATAACTATCAGTTTATTTCTATTTATATATATATCCATCAACATTTATAACTATCATAGTTTATATCTATCAAACAATTTATTTATATTTCTATCATTTATCTACCTCTCTCTCCCTATACACTCCATCCATCTCTCTCCCTATACACTCCATCCATCTCTCTCCCTATACACTCCATCCATATCTCTCCCTATCACACTCTGTCCATCCATCTCTCTCCCTATCTCTCTCCCTATCTCTCTCCCTATCACACTCTGTCCATCCATCTCTCTTCCTATCACACTCTTTCTATCTCTCTCTCTCCCTATCACACTCTGTCCATCTATCTAGCTCTCTCCCTCTCTCTCCCTATCACACTCTGTCCATCTAGCTATCTCTCTCCCTCCTATCACACTCTGTCCATCTATCTTTCTCCCTATCACACTCCATCTATCTAGCTCTCTCCCTCTCTCTCCCTATCACACTCCATCTATCTCTCTTCCTATAACACTCCATCTATCTAGCTCTCTCCCTCTCTCTCCCTATCACACTCCATCTATAACATGAGCTAGTAAGTGAGACTGATGCCTGCTTGTGGACATTCACATATATTATGGTTCTTACTGTAGCAACGAGTAATTAATATGTGGCATGTACAACTTGACATTGTTGACCAAAGCACTGCTTTCCTTTCCTCTGACTATAGTAAGTTACGTGTGGTTACCGTTTAGGTATGATTAGGTAACTGGGCATTTGCCATGGCGGTAAATCTAGGCAATGTAAGTCCAGGACAAGGCTGGCGGCTACGTCCTATCTTACTGACACATTCTACAATGTGTATAAAAGCACAGAAAGAGATCTATTCGGAAATAAAAAAACACCATTTTATTCTGAGCAAAGCTGTAAGATCGAATAACAACAAAGTCAACTGTCCTACATTAAAACTGACATTACTACAAGCTGCTAACTAGTTATTTGTAACTCTTGCTTGCCCTTTATCTCTTTCTGTAGGCCCATCACCTTTCTAACACACCCGCTTACGCCAAGCCTACAGATTGTGGCTTCTAGTATTGAAACACTGCGCGCACGCCGATACAAACCTTCTCCAGTCAAGTACAAAATAACATCAGGCGGCCACGATGGGAGATCTGAACAGCTCGGTGGATTTTTACCCAAAGAACCAGCGCAGCTCGCAGAACCATGCTAGCGGGTTTGGCTGCACACTGCAGGAACTGCGCTCTCTTATGGAACTGCGGGGAGCAGAGGGGATTCAGAAGATCCAAGATAGTTATGGTGATGTTAATGGCCTTTGTAGGAGACTGAAGACCTCCCCCACTGAAGGTAATGACCGCTCTTTCGGGTCGGTGTATATACTTTGCAAATGACTGACTATAAACATGCAATAAAAAGTCAAAGGCTTCTTAGTCCGCGCGCACGACGTCGCACGCGGCGCGAACACAAGGCCGTACCTCAATGAGGAAGGACATAGAGCGACGACCGGGTCACGTGAGCGGTTCAGCCAATGAGGGCGAACCGCTCGCGTGACATCACAGTCGCGTCTCCCTCTCCCCATCCCACTGGCCACGGATCACCTCTCGCGCGGGCGCCTCTGCACTTGCCCTAAGGGGGGGGGGGACCAGTGGGCCAGCAGTAGACAAACAGGCAAAACAAATTTACTAGCACAGAAAGCGCTCCCGCATGCCAGCATAAACCAGTGTAATAAAGGACTGGGAAAGAGACCCCAGGGAGCTTTATCAGGGAGTGTACACATCTATATAACCCAATGATAACATCGGACTAACAGAACTAAAAGAGGCTCCAGTAACAATAAGAAGGAAACTTGCGGTGTCCAGAACGCCGGCAGATCCCAGAGGTGACATGAAAGCCGGTGTCGGGGTGAAGTGGCCCATCTTTTACACTATAATAGGGATGTCAGTGATGAGCAACAGGTACAACTCTGTTCTGCACTAAATCATAGTTATAGCTGTCAAGATTGATAGTTTACAGAAAAAGCAGCGCTAGCCACCACCTAGTCACCGTCTGTTACAAAATACGACAGTGCAACAAATAATGTGTAATGGGAGGAAGATAAAAAGGCCAATAAGGTATACTTAGGTTCTGCTGCCAGAGTCCAGGAGAGGGTTCCACGTCTCCCCAAAGTGTGAGCAAAGAAGAAAGGGTGCCCCCCCGGCGCGCTGACTCAAGTGCAGTCCATAAACATAAATTGGATAAACGCAGAAAGACAACAATGTATCAATAAAGGTTTCCACTTGTTAGAATACGTATAGTAAATCCCTCCACTTACACATTGAATGTAGTTCTTGTTCTATGAATTCATTCCCATTTGGAATTGCAGAGGTTAATCAGGACGGGCCAGAACTTCCATGTAGACTGTGATAGTGCCGATCGGGGCTCTACCTTGAAGACAGTGGGAGTTTCCGTTTGATAGGGGGGGGGGGGGAGAATGGTGCATTGTGGCGCAGCAGGCGTTTCTTTGCATTGATACATAAATTCGGAGAGAGCTTGCATGTCGCAGTTTGGCGCTTCAGTACCGTAGGTAAATATGTGCGGCACGCTGCCGCTCGCTCGCTGAGACGTGTTTCTCGCTTTCAGCGCATCACTCCCATCGGACGCGTTCTGCACCGGCGCCCAGTGATCTTCCAGGTTGGGCTCATGTTGGCCGTAATGACCTTTAAAACCTTGCAAGGTCAGGGACCTGTCTATGTGCCGTCCCGTTTGAATTTGCGACGGGATCCTGGCTATGATCTCAGGTCCTCAGGGGGTCTGCCTCTCTGTGCCAGGGGTACTGCCCCCTACGCTGGGTGGGCGGCCCCCTCTCTGTGCCAGGGGTACTGCCCCCTACGCTGGGTGGGCGGCCCCCTCTCTGTGCCAGGGGTACTGCCCCCTACGCTGGGTGGGCGGCCCC